>JARQOC010000005.1:138830039-138979868 GCA_033576535.1 Allobates femoralis | reverse complement strand
AGCCTCTATGAGACCTCCAAATAACCAGTCATTTAAGGAAATCGTTAAAAAACACACATAGAAAATCCTTTATTTGAAATTAAACAAGCAATCTCTCTATTTTACCTATTTATTAACACCATTCGGTTAGGTTGTTATCTCCAACCAATGGGTCTTCCAGCAAGCGTTATGTCCCCAAAGAAAAAGGTAAAGTTTTAGGGCCATTTTAACTTTTAAACTTTTTCCCGAAAAAAGCTGCGTTCACTGACTTTTGGGGAAAGCACTCAGGATCCTGATCCCCGAGCTGAATCGACCACATTCATGCCAAATTTAAAATTGGCAAACATGTTCGAGCAAAGTTCACTCATCACTAGTTACAGTACAAGTACATCTTAATGTCCCTTTGTTCACAGTGCCCAGCATTATCAAGAGGTTTATAACCCACGTTACTGTAGCTAATCTCCATTGATGTGAATGGGCGAGAAAAATTGATCAAAGGTTACAACATAGAATAGTACGGATGTTATATAAGAAGTTCTAATTGTCATTCTCTTTGGTATTGACCTACTAAGCCACGGACCAGGCTTACCTTGCACAAACATGTCAAGCGCCCACTGGAATTCACCAAAGCATCTGATAGTGAGGTTGGACTTGGCAGTTGGCAGACACCAGGTACCACTCTTTGGCAGTCTCTGGTAGTAGCAGTAGTCAGGGGAGCAAGGAGATTAACAAGCACATGGATAAGCTAAGAGAGTCAGGCAGGAAAAGGTAAGGTGAAAGGAACATACTGTACAGCAGGTGCTGGCACACAGAATGTCAGGTACTGGCAGGATGGCATGCATAAACTGGATTAAAAGGTGCTAAGACACAGAAACAGCGACCTGACAATATAACTAGACACACAGGACTGACTAGAACCAACATTAAACATGCACCTCCCAAAAGGGGTAGGTAGCCATAGGCTGAGTAAGACTATATTTGTACGTGTGCTGGCACTTTAAAAGGTAGGGTGCATGAATGTGCATGACCTACAGGACATACCCGGAGTCCTGAGCATTGTTTACATTTCCTGACATGCAGAACAGAGCTGAGGCAGCAGGGAGGTCATGGTGGTGAGCCAGAGGAGAAGGGACAAGTGAGTTGCCATGGCAGTGAATGCATCGACATCTCTTACAGATGAAAGGTGTGGAGCAGGGCAGAAGCACCGGCAATAAAGCTCCCCCTCCTTCTGCCCCCTTCTCACCAGACCTTGAAAGGTCTTTATGACCAGGATGCTTTTTACCTCAAGGACATTCACTGAACTAACATTCGAAGAAGCAGGAGATGGAAGGCCAGACTGACATTGTCTGAGAGCCTTGTTCTGAGCACATGAAGGACAGATCAAATTTAACTCCACATTAGAGATGAGCGGGGTTCGATTTGAAGTGTTCGCCAATTTCAAATTCAACCTGTTTTGGGTGGTGTTCGAGTAATTCGATGAACGCAAACAATTTGCTTCAAATTCGGCAGTTCGAGGTTATGTTCAATAACGCTTTGTTCACTAAAAGTGTAACTGGATTTTCACACTAATATTATTATTCAATGTTAATATACAGTTTTAGTGTATAGTGGGCAGGAAGGGGGGAACAGGGAATAGATCTGTGCTGAAATAATGCCGATCTCCATTTTTTTTTTCTTTACTGCATTTACAGTGAGGCGGTGCAGTCTGTCAGCCTATCAGCACACATACAGCAAAGTGTATTTTTTGCACACAAGCAAGGGCATATGTCATTGGCTGTGTATGACACATGTCCTTGCCCTATAAGACCCAGCCATTTTCCCTGGCACCATAATTTCCTCACTGCTGCAGCTCTGTGTCAGACGGCACTGCTGCTGCTCTGTGCGCTATACAGTGTTACAGTATCAGTCAGCCAGATAGCGAGCAAATTTCAAGTTAGATAGAGAGACAGGTTTAGGGAGTAGGGATTATTTGTAATATCAGCCCCGTTGAGGGTTAGTTCATAGAAGTAGAGACAGGTTGTAATATTAGCCCTTTTGAGGGCTAGTTCAGAGAAGTAGGGACTAGTTGTAGTATCAGCACTTTTGAAGGCTAGGTTAGAGCAGTTCCCAGCACGTTTTTGCCAGGCAGGTCTGTGCCAGTGCTGTGCAAGTGTTTGTCAAAACATCTGGCCAATCTAGCTCAGCCAATCCTTTTGGGCTAGTAGTGTAGCACTGCTGTGAAACACGCTACACCACCTGTCTTTAGTAGCCAATTTTTTACTACATCTAGCCCAGGCAATCCTTTTGAGCTAGTAGCAATGTCTGGTAGTGAGCGGTGTAGCCCACATGTGAAGCAAGCTACACCGCCTGTCTACCTAATACCAATTTTTTACTGCATCTAGCCCAAGCAATCCTTTTGAGTTAATAGCAGTGTCTGGTAGTCAGGCGATTTAGCTCACCTGTGGAGCAAGCTACACCTCCTGTTTATCTAAAACCAATTTTTTACTGCATCTAGCCCAGGCAATCTTTTTGAGCTAGTAGCAGTGTCTATTAGTAAGTGATGTAGCCCACCTGTGAAGCAAGCTACACTGCCTGCAATAATTATTTACTGCATCTAACCCAGGCAATCCTTTTGGTCTAGTAGCATTATCTAGTAGTTAGTGGAGTAGCCCAGCTGTGAAGCAAGCTACACTGCCTATGTATCTAATAACAATTTTTTACTGCATCTAGCTAAGGCAATCCTTTGGGCCTAGTAGCAGTGTCTGGTAGTCAGCGGAGTAGCCCACCTGTGAAGCAAGCTACACCACCTGTCTTTCTAATAACAATTTTGTACTGCATCTATCTCAGGCAATCCTTTTGAGCTAGTAGCAGTATCTGGTAATCAGCAGAGTAGCCCAGCTGTGAAGCAAGCTACACCGCCTGTGTATCTAATAATAATAATTTACTGTATCTAACCCAGGCAATCCTTTTGGGCTAGTAGCAGTGTCTGGTAGTCAGCGGAATAGCCCAGCTGTGAAGCAAATTACACCGCCTGTGTATCTAATAACAATTATTTACTGCATCTAACCCAGGAAATCCTTTCGGGCTAGTAGCAGTGTCTGGTAGTCAGCGGAGTAGCCCAGCTGTGAAGCAAGTTACACCGCCTGTGTATCTAATAGCAATTATTCACTGAATTTAACCCAGGCAATCCTTTTGGGCTAGAACCACAGTTTTTCCATCCATTGTTTTTTGTGCCAACAACTACAGAGTTGCCAATTAGTTAATGTCCAAAATTAGTGGCAAAAGGCCTGCTGCCGGTGGAAAGGGGAATAGGCGTGTTGGAAAGGGAAAAAAGTTTGTGTCCGTGGGGTAGGTGGTAAAGCAACAGTAACATCTGCAGAAGAAAGACCATCTTCCAGCCAAACTAAGATGTCTACTTCTTTTCGTGGACAATCTGATATGATCCCTTTCTTACGGACACGACCATTGCTACAAATTGTAGATGAGGCACAAAAACAGCAGGTGCTTGAATTGATATCAAGCGTTCCGTCAAGTGGGCTCTCCTCCGCCTCAACTTCAACATCACAAATACTCCAGTCCTCAGAGGTGTCACCCCAATCGCACTTGCTTCCTCACAGCTCCCAAGTCTCCAGCCGCCTGTCTGAGCATGGGGTAACACAGATGGTTCAGTCTGCAGAGCTGTTCACTCATACTATAGTCTGGGAATCAGAGGTCTGCTCCTAAGCTTCTGTGAGTCCAGATGAGGAAATGATCTGCACTGATGCCCAGAAGCTTTGTGAGTCAGATCCAGGCCCAGATGAAGAAGCATAATGTAGACCCTCTTTCCCAAACTGTATCTCTGTTGGTGGAGACAATGAGGAAGATGCTGATGAGACTGAGATACCTGATTGGAACGCCAACTTGACTTTTCGGTCAGGGCAGGAAGGGGTTGGCTCTGAAGACGACGAGTGTGAGATCTTGCTTCACTACCCGCAACATGACCCTCGGATTGGCAGAATTCAAAGTAATGCTGACTACTGGGATGCCACACTCTTAGATCCCCGGTAGAAAAGTAAATTTGTCGAAATAATTCTTGCCATAGAAAGGGATTCACGCATGCAGGAGTGTCAGCAGAGGCTGTTACAGAATCATAGATGTGCTTTTCCACAAAACACCAGTGGTGCACATAGTGACTCTCACAGTTCTAATTTGACAACCGTGGGACTGTCGAGTCATCACTCAAACCGTAACAGTAACACCGTATCTGGTGGTAACAGCAATTTTGTGGAATTGTTTCACCAATTTTTTAGACCATCCTTTGCAAGGCCAGAGAAGATAAGAAGTCTGACACAACACATAGTCAACTCCTAGATAGGATGATACAGGAGTATCTCCAAGTGAACATCGATGCCATGACTGTAGAACTGGACCCTTGCTCATTTTGGGCTTCCAATCTGAAAAAATGGTCTGAGCTCGCTACTCATGCCTTGGAGGTCTTGTCGTGCCCCGCAGCCAGTGTTCTCTCTGAACGTGTCTTCAGCGCTGCTGGAGGTGTGCTGACAGATAAGCGCACGCGGCTGTTCAGTGAGAATTTAGACAGAATAACGTTCATCAAGACGAACAAGTCATGGATCCGCAAGGACATTTCGACACCTGTGTCATCCTGGAGAGACTAAAGGCTTGTGGATTTTTGAATGTGCTGCATGACAGTCACCAACCATTTTAAGCTTGCAACTCTGGGGCAATTGATGCCACTTAAGTGGTGTATGTGCCCAAATTTTTGGAATAAATGGAGACTGTTGTTGGAGTCCTCTTGCTGTGATTTACATCAGGGGTCCCCAACCGCCGGTCCGCGGACCGGGACCGGGCCGTGGGGGTCTTTGTGCCGGTCCGCGGCTAGCTGCCGCTTCTCCGCCCCCCTAAGAAGTCTCCGCCCCCCTGTGAAGTCCGCACCCCTCACCTCCTGCACTACGCCGCTCTGCTCTAAGCCTCTGCCTCAGCTGCGTGCGTAGAAGGTGAGCTGTCGGTCAATCAGTGCAGCAGCCATGCCCTGATTGGCCCGCTACTGCCACGCTGTTATTGGCTGACAGCTTCCCTCGTACAGCTAAGCAGCTGAGGAAGAGATGTGGCCGGAGTTTCATATCTATTTCCAAGCGCAGCAGTGACGTGAGCTTCCATGTCACGTGATGCGCTGGAAATAGCGCGAGATATGAAACTCCGGCCACATCTCTTCCTCAGCTGCTTAGCTGTGCTGCCGGCAGAAGCGGTGAGCATCAGCTGGCAAGTGTGAGGCATGGCATTCTGGGGCAATGTGTGTGCCATGGGGGGGTCATTCAGGGGCAATGTGTGTGAGGGGGGTAAACAGGGGCAATGTGTGTGAGGGGGGTTAACAGGGGCAATGTGTGTGAGGGGGGCAAACAGGGGCAATGTGTTTTGCGATGGGGGGCATTCAGGAGCAATGTGTGTGTGAGGGGGCATTCAAGGGCAATGTGTGTGAGGGGGCATTCTGGGGCAATGTCTGTGCGAGAGGGGGGCATTCTGGGGCAATGTCTGTGCGAGAGGGGGGCATTCAGGGGCAATGTCTGTGCGAGAGGGGGGCATTCTGGGGCAATGTCTGTGCGAGAGGGGGGCATTCTGGGCAATGTCTGTGCGAAAGGGGGGCATTCTGGGGCAATGTCTGTGTGTGGGGGGCATTCTGGGGCAATGTCTGTGTGTGGGGGGCATTCTGGGGCAATGTCTGTGTGTGGGGGGGCATTCTGGGGCAATGTTTGTGTGTGGGGGCATTCTGGGGCAATGTCTGTGTGAGGAGGGCATTCAGGGCAATGTCTGTGTGAGGGGGGCATTCAGGGGCAATGTCTGTGTGAGGGGGGCATTCAAGGGCAATGTCTGTGTGAGGGGGGCATTCAGGAGCAATGTCTGTGTGGGAGGGGCATTCAGGGTCAGTATGTCTGTGTGTGTGTGTAGGGGCAATATGTGAGGTGGATATTCAGGGATCAGTGTGTGTGAGGGGTTATACAAGGGGTAATGTCTGTGTGTGTGGGGTTATTCAGATGGCAGTGTGTCTGTGTGTGGGGATTGTACAGGGGGCAATGTGTGTGTGCGCGCGGGTTATACAGGAGGCAGTGTGTGTGGGGGGAATTTGCTATATGGAAGGATGCAACGCTGCATTAAACTATGAAGAGCTGTGACACTACATTATATTATATGGAGGGATATGAGGCTGCATTATATTATATGGAGGGATATGAGGCTGCATTTTATTATATGGAGGGATATGAGGTTGCATTATACTTTATGGAGGGCTGTGATGCTGCATAGTAGGAGAAATTACATTTTTTAAGCAATTCACTGCTTTACACATTGCCATGTCTTTAGCAGGAAGAATGCACAACCAAGTTTAAGAAACCAGTAGGAAGACCAACCCACCATATAAGGTTATTGGGTGAGCATCTTCATCTTTAAGCAATATTACTATTAAATGGGAGATATTTGGTAATTTTTTTTTTTTTTTTACGTGACCCCCTCAGACTATATACCACAGTCATATAGAGGGAATCACACCTCCAGGGGAGAAGGGAATCAGGAAGGAGGAACAAACAAGCTGGAAGACATATATCATACAGCACAGTAACCGGTGAGAGCAACACTGCAAATACTACTAGTTTTAGTTAGGTGGACCGGTACAGTCTAGTAACACAGTTCCTCTATTTTCCACAGCAAATGAGGAGTTCGTTCAGATTGCAGTGGAATTAGCAACAATCATCTATTGCATCAACTGTTCAGAAGCACTAGGAGTAGGCACTGTATAAGGCCAGGACGCCACACAGCAAATTTGAACACAAGCTGCTATTACATATTTTATACTCAGAATCTTATATACTTTTATGTACACATTTTTTAAACCACGTTTTTTGATATTTGTAATAAATAGTTTTAAGAAATTATACATTTAGTTGAGAGTCTTCCCTACCTTAAATAAGTGTGAAGGCAAGCGCTAGGTCTGTAACCATAATCAGTCAGGGACAGGAAAACATGTTGGTCCCTCACAGGACTAAGATGGATGTGTGGAGACACAGAGGTCAGTGAGTGCCCTTATCCACAGGCCCAGCTTTCTTTAGAAATACCGCACGGACCAGGGCTCATCCCAAGTGAACACCATAACTCCTTAACCATTCGCAGAACAATGGACAACACAGAGTAAGGGAACCACAAAATGGTTAGACTTTATTGGAACCCAACATTCAAAGGCATATAACACAAACTCAGCAAGAACACACAATGTAATGGGCAAGAGAGTCTTACCCTTCCACTGGCTCACCAGCAGTTAGAATATTTGTGCCTTAAAGGCTTCCAGTGTTAACTACCCCAATCCAGCAGCACCCTGTTTTTATAGGAACCCACCAAGAAAAGAATAGTAGCAAGCTTAGGAAGCTGACCGAGCACAGCAAAGTCTGTAGCCAGGTGACTGATTTGTCCCAACCTGGGTTCCTTAAGTAGTCTCTGGTCTTCCAGTCGAATCCTAGAATCCTAGGCTGAATTCCTGCAGAATATAATCTAGTTTTGGTGCTCCTCTAGTTAGAACCAAAGCTCCTAGACTGAGGCCATGTAGCACATATCAAGCACTGGTGACTGAAGCAGTCCTTTTTCCATCCCAAGCCCTCACCTCAGGATATATTGACATTTCCTTGGATCACATCCGAGTGCTGTCCATGTGTGGTCCATGTGTAATGCGATTTTAACATGACATTTCTTATGCTGTATAAAGTGAGAAAAGAGTTGACAGAATAGAGTGATTGAATACAATAGACAGATAGATGCTATAATAGCTAGATCGGGTTCACCTGTCTCCCGCTGATACTTCCGGAGATGCCTATTAAGCTAATTACATATTCACTGCACTGTCATACAAACAGCCAATCAGAGAAGCTCACACTGTTTGAGAGCCTCTGTGATTGGCTGTTGTAGTCAGAGTGATTTTCCTCAATCTGGACAGCAATTCTGCTTGGTTGCCATACACATTAGTGTAGGGCAACCAACCTGGTGTTATAGGGTGTGAAATAAATAAATATTAAAAATAAAAATGCGTGGGGCTTTGCAGCAATTTTGAGTCTAACACAATGAAAGCAGACAGCTGTGAGCTGCCACCCTCAGCTGCCTAATTTTCCCTTGGCTGGCAAAAAAAATGTGTGGGCTTCGCCCTATTTTTCAGTGCCAGCCAAGGTAAAACTAAGTAGCTGAGGGCTGGTATTCTCAGCAGGGTGAGGGCCCATTGTTTTTCTGGCAAACAAAGCTGCGATTTATTTGAATCACTTACAACACAAATATGCAGAAGAAGCTCCATCGTACACAAGGGATACAAGCGATTTCATTAAATTGCTAAGAGATCTAGAGGTCAATGACTCCACTTGGTTGGTGTCATTTGACATAGTTTCCTTATACACCTCAATCCAGCATGAGGAGAGACTGTATGCCGTCGATATGACGTTCGCCGCCTCTGGCATGCCTCCAGACTGTACACGGTTCGCCATGGCACTGCTGGGGTTCATCCAGGAGAGGAATTACTTCCTCTTCGGTGATGACTACTACCTGCACCGCCGGAGGACAGCCATGGGGTCCAATGTGGTCCCCACATATGCCAACATCTACATGGCTGTCCTCGATGGCGAATACGTGTACACATCATGTTATTGGAGGTATGTCAGTGGGTGGCGTCCTTATATCAACGACATATTTTTTGTTGGGACAGTGATGAGAAAGAACTGAGGGCTTTTTTTGAGTCTTGGAATAGTATACGTCCAGAATGAAAATTCACGATGGAGTGTTCACAGGTTAAGATGCAGTTTTTAGACACAATGGTGTATAAGCATGGAGCAAAATTGGACACTGATTTATTTGTGAAAGAGACAGCCAGAAACAGCACACTTCACTTTTCTAGTGAACACCCCAGGGGAATTGTGGAGTGCTTGACATGGAGCCAACTACTCCAAGTCAGGAGGGTTGTCTCCAATGAGGGAGTCATCAACAAAAGATTAGATGAAAAGTGTGACAGATTTTTGGATAGAGGATATCCGAGTGACAAATTGAATCATTACAAGGAACATGCATTGAGGCTAGAGAGAGAGGACTTATTGGTTCAGAAGGAGAAAGCACAAAAGGAGAAAAGAATATCTTTTGTATCCACCTATACAAGTTACAGTGGGAAAATTAAAAACATAATTAAGAGGCACTGGGCACTTTTGACTTTCGTAATCTTAAGGATGTGCTAGTGAAATCTGATGTGGGCAGCTCAAAAAGGTATTTACAATTGACGTTAAGTCGCCCAAGTATGGGTAATTTTCCCTGTCTTGGGTGTGCTAGCTGTGGTAACATGTTGAAGGGACAGGAATTTTTCCATTTTCAATCTGGTAAAAGATACTCTATTAAGAGGAGGTACACATGTACCAGCAGTTACATTATTTACACGATCTGCTGCCCATGTGGCCTCCTCTGGGTGGGGGAGACCACGATGGAGGTGAGACAGAGGATAAGCAAACACAAGAGTACGATTAGAAATAAAATGATGGAATTACCTATACCCAGGCATTTTATTGACTGTGGGCATCACGTTACTCAATTGAGATACAGGATAATTGATGATGTGCTCCCGATGAGGAGAGGGGGTGACAGGACTGCGATATTGAAACAGAAGGAATTAAGGTGGATTTTTAAACTGTATACTTTACACCCGAAAGGCTTGAATTTAGAATACAATCAGAGAGTATGCCTACTCAGATAAACCGGTGTCTCTTTTGTATCTGTTATTAAGCTTTGTATTTAATCATTCTTTTTTTTAACCTACCCTAGTTAATAGTAAAGGAAGACTGTTTATATTTTATGGTAATCTGCATTTATCCTGGAGATCATGTCTACCCTTCTCTGTGTGTTGTGACCATGTAGGATAATGATAAGAGGTTGATAAACTGTGAGGTAAAGTCTATGTGAGACATGACTTTTGGTTTTGTCAAAAATGTCATATACTGTAGCGTATATTGTAATGATGGGGACAATTTGGGATATGCCTAATTACTGTAGGTTATTTACTAAATGAGGGTATATTCTTATACTGTATGGTATGGATTTATTGATAGTCAAGGTATGGGAATACCCAGATTGCCCCCAGCAAGGGATATAATCTGTAATGGTGTTACTACAAATGGACAATGTTGGAATTAGAAGGAGTTTGGATGTAGATCTTTATAGCATACCATATCCCAGGTGTAGGAGAGTTTGGATGGACCTAAGGGGAGATGTGGTGTGTAGGATCTCTATCTCTACACAGAACAAAAAGGCTTACTTGTGATGATACATTGCAGAACACCTAGAGGGTTCATTTATAAATACTACTTGTGACTTGATTTTGCCATGAGAGGTGACCCCGATACAATGGATATGAATATGGGATGGTTATATATTCCCTCTCTATATATAAGAATCTTATGGGATGATGATAATTAATTTGAAGTGTGGAATATTCACATAATACTTACAGGTTGCGATTGTGGACCAGATTCTGAATATAGAATATTTAGTTATAGAATCCGGATGGATATAATCAGAGTGTGGCCCATAGTATTGTGGATGTCCCCCTAGAGAACAGGGATTTTTATGTGTAATGCTGTATTCTATGACATATGGAGCTCTATGAACTGATGTATTTACAACTTCGCTGCAGTATGATAGTTAGAACCATCGGTGCTGCGAGGGTTAAGTTCTATACACTGTGGATGCAGAGGCGGAGTGGCTGCCATGATAATGCAGCGGTCACATGTGGACAATAACCCTATGAGATGGCTGTGAGCGGAGGGGGAGTGACCATGAGTGTGAGATGACGGTCACATGTTAACTGTGATCCAATTACACCCGGATCCTGTGCCTATGTGATATAACATCAGGAAACACCAGTGAGAGTGAAAGATCTGGAGCCTGCGCATTAAACTTGCGGGAGGATTGGCCGAAAAGTGTCAGACGACCTGCCGACATAAGCAGGTTGCTATGGAGCTGAGAGAAGCTTTAATCCTATTGGCCGGATCATCTGTTTACACATGGAGAACTGCAGTCACATGATGAACTTTTTTAGAAAGATCTAATAGCATCACGGATAATCAGGGTGTATGAACAGATAAAAGGGGAAACGTTTATCCAGGTAACAGCCAGTTAGAGTATTTTAGTGGTTCTGTTAGGTGATATGTAATGTTAATTGTATATTGTGGTTACTGATTGATCACATGTAATGAGGTGGTGGAGTATTTCACTATATAAAGGGTGATTTTGTATTACCGTATATACTCGTGTATAAGCCGACCCGTGTATAAGCCGACCCCCCTACTTTTGCCCCCAAAACCTGGGAAAATCTATTGACTCGCGTATAAGCCGAGGGTGGACCCCAGCACAGGTATACAGCCCCCAGCAGTGGTATACAGGCCCCAGCAGTATGATATACAGCAGCACCCAGTGGTATATACAGCAGCCCCAGTGGTATTGCAGCCCCTATATACAGCAGCCCCAGTGGTATTGCAGCCCCAGTGGTGTATACAGCAGCCCCTATATACAGCAGCCCCAGTGGTATTGCAGCCCCAGTGGTATTGCAGCCCCTATATACAGCAGCCCCAGTGGTATTGCAGCCCCTATATACAGCAGCCCCAGTGGTATTGCAGCCCCAGTGGTATTGCAGCCCCTATATACAGCAGCCCCAGTGGTATTGCAGCCCCAGTGGTGTATACAGCAGCCCCTATATACAGCAGCCCCAGTGGTATTGCAGCCCCTGTATACAGCAGCCCCAGTGGTATTGCAGCCCCAGTGGTGTATACAGCAGCCCCTATATACAGCAGCCCCAGTGGTATTGCAGCCCCAGTGGTATTGCAGCCCCTGTATACAGCAGCCCCAGTGGTATTGCAGCCCCAGTGGTGTATACAGCAGCCCCAGTGGTATTGCAGCCCCTGTATACAGCAGCCCCAGTGGTATTGCAGCCCCAGTGGTGTATACAGCAGCCCCTATATACAGCAGCCCCAGTGGTATTGCAGCCCCAGTGGTATTGCAGCCCCTGTATACAGCAGCCCCAGTGGTATTGCAGCCCCAGTGGTGTATACAGCAGCCCCTATATACAGCAGCCCCAGTGGTATTGCAGCCCCAGTGGTATTGCAGCCCCTGTATACAGCAGCCCCAGTGGTATTGCAGCCCCAGTGGTGTATACAGCAGCCCCTATATACAGCAGCCCCAGTGGTATTGCAGCCCAAGTGGTATTGCAGCCCCTATATACAGCAGCCCCAGTGCGGTATACAGCAGCCCCAGAGGGGTATACAGCAGCCCCAGAGGGGTATATAGCAGCCCCAGAGGGGTATACAGCAGCCCCAGAGCTGTATACAGCAGCCCCAGAGGGGTATACAGCAGCCCCAGAGGGGTATATAGCAGCCCCAGAGGGGTATATAGCAGCCCCAGAGGGGTATACAGCAGCCCCAGAGGGGTATATAGCAGCCCCAGAGGGGTATACAGCAGCCCCAGAGGGGTATACAGCAGCCCCAGAGGGGTATATAGCAGCCCCAGAGGGGTATACAGCAGCCCCAGAGGGGTATACAGCAGCCCCAGAGGGGTATATAGCAGCCCCAGAGGGGTATACAGCAGCCCCAGAGGGGTATACAGCAGCCCCAGAGGGGTATATAGCAGCCCCAGAGGGGTATACAGCAGCCCCAGAGCTGTATACAGCAGCCCCAGAGGGGTATACAGCAGCCCCAGAGGGGTATACAGCAGCCCCAGAGGGGTATACAGCAGCCCCAGAGGGGTATTTAGCAGCCCCAGAGGGGTATACAGCAGCCCCCGCTGTATACAGCAGCCCCCGCTGTATACAGCGGTACCCGGCTGTATACAGCCCTCCCCCCTGGTATACCGGGCCCCCCCTGTGGCAACCTGTAAAGGAAGCGATGATTATACTTATCGGGTCGCTGTCGCCGACGCCGCCGCTCTGTCACCGTCCGTCACCGCGCTCCTTCCCGTCTTCATGCTCCCTTCACGGGCGCACAGAAAATGACGTCATTTCCTGTGCAACGGTGAAGGAAGCATGAAGACCAGGAGGAGCGCGGTGACGGACGGTGACAGAGCGGCGGCGTCGGCGACAGCGACCCGATAAGTATAATCATCGCTTCCTTTACAGGTTGCCACAGGGGGGCCCGGTATACCACGGGGGGGGGGCTGTATACAGACGGGTATATTATTTTTTTTTTTATGATTACCGTATATACTCGTGTATAAGCCGAGGGGGGACTTTTCAGCACATTTTTTGTGCTGAAAAACTCGGCTTATACACGAGTATATACGGTATGTATTGAGCTTGATAAAGATCTCTGATCGAAATGTCACTAACTTAGGGGCAGAAATAAAGAGGACGCATTGAATAATACCAACCGGTGAGGCGCTGTCTTATTTATCTTATGAAGGTGTCTTGTAAGGCCCCTTTCACATCACATTTTTTTCCTGGCTGCGGGGATCCTGTTTTTTACAAGACCTCACGGACAAGAACGGACAGATTCGGATGTGTACCTCCAAATGCAATTTCTGTGTCCGGATTCATGATTTTCAGTCCAATTACAGCACGATTCCAAGCTCCTCTGTGAGAATCCACCCCTGTCCTGCCCAACCTAATGTGTCATGGCTACATAGGACGTGACGCGACTAATGATGCGATGGGTCAAGTGACCGGAAAGAACAGGAAGCATACGTCCGTCGGCCACAGCTTATGCTCCTGGTACAGCCCTTACCCACACATCCGACAGGAGGAGAAAGCAAACCCCAGAGTAAGCCTACTACTGTTTCAAATAACATGCATTTTGTGCTCAACAAGCATTGCCCTGTGATAGGTTCTAATGTGTGCCACATATTATAAAGGTGTGAAAAAAAGAATGCACATATAGGGTCTTATCTCAGATAACCATTTCACTTAGCGATGTGGAATTGCTCACCTTTGTCAGTTGTGAAACCCACAACTGGTAGAAAAGCGTACAAGCAGCTGCTGCAGGGACCGCACTCTCAACGGTGACCGTGGTCGTAATGCAGATCAAAGAAACACAGACACGGGAATGTCTGGATCAGCTACAGCCTTTATTTTCCAACGCGTTTCGGAGCCTCCTCCCGAGCTCCTTCCTCAGGGAACATCCATAGAATGCTATAAGTTAGCACACTGGGATTAGGAATTATAAAAGGGATACACCGGCATTTGACATCAAGAACTATATAAGATGTATAAATGACAGGATACACCACCTAATTGGTTACTAAGGGGTTAATTAGCGTGGACACAAGGAATACCAAAAGTGCTACCCCATAGAAGCTAGCACATAATAATGTTGGTGAAGTACACACGTTTAAAGCAATTTAAGAAGGTCCTAGTAATATCTCCAGGACCCTACTAAGTGTCTTTGTTAATGTTGTATTTTATTTTTATTTATATTATTTATTGTTGCATATATTTTCAGACACAGTAGACATTTCACCAAAAAGAGATTTGCCAACACTATCTACTGATTGGAGACTAGCACAAAGTACATTCATACTTAGAGGTTATACTTTACACATTACCACTATACCCATTGATTCACTACTATGCTCCTCAGGTTAGAGCAAACTGGTTAGCTGGAATCCCACCAGCATGAAGACACTGCACCAATACTCAAGACGCCAGAAGATCAGAGGTGATTCACATCAACTCCCAGGAATCTATATTCTCAACACTGAAAACCATAATTCACTAGAAGGTAAGTTAGTTGTCACATAGCCACTAAAAATCAGTCACCACCTTGTGGTTCTAAAAGGTTGGTTTCCATTTATAGTGGTAAGTCATTCACTATACACCTAGAGAAGAACACTCCCAAGACCCAACTTGATCTTTAAGGAAAGGTAATTGAATATTCCACAGTGGTTAAGGGGAACAATATGACTGCATTGTACTAAAAGATATTAATCAATTTTAGAACTTTTCCGCCATGACGTACACCGTCATGACAGTTCAACTCTGTTGACACAGACCAAGTCCACTACTAAAGACTAAAGGTAATAATCAGGAGAAAACCCACATAAAACAATATAATATATATATGAATATCACTGACCCTTGGGTATTATCATCATTATTTTTAGGACACCGAGGAGCCAACTAGAAGTGTCCACATCTGGTCCCATCAACAATGGACCCTCACATCCGAAGGCAAATGTCCTTTGGCATTGGCATTTTTAAATATAAATGGCATTTTTAATGTAGATCCTTTTTTTAGTTTAAGTTTTGAGAAACTTTTAAACAATTTTAACCTTATACTTGTTTTTTCCCAAAATTATCTAAACTGTGATGAATTTTTAACTAATAAACATCCCGAATAAGTGTTAAATATACCTGATAATACGCGTCCTGTATTACGCCATTGCAAAGGCTATGAGGTAGCGCTGGGCCTTAAGATACACATGTAGTCAATGTTTAGTTTGCCCTAGGGAATTAAATGTGATATATTTTATTCTACATCCGCCTTGCTCTTCGGTGACCCTTCAAACATTTATATTGGTTATTGAAAGGAGGCTAAAATTGCTGCTTCCCGCACACCTTAATAATGACACAATTGCACTTTGTGTTTGGCTGAAACCACAGGATGGCAGGCTGTTCCTTTTACATCACTCAGGTTTAAACTAGGCCTCTGACTTGTGTCACTAGCTATTTCACACTTTCAAGAATATACGGCTTTTAGAATGTGGCAATTTAGCTCCTTATACTTTATAGACTGTCTACATTGTATACATGTTTTCATTGTAAACGTTTCAAAACATTACTGGAAATTACAGTATCCCTTTACAGGAGAAAGCAATGCAGTAAACAAAAAGTGCATTTTTCTCCTGTTAGGTTTGTTTCAGTTATTGTTGGGTAAAAGTAAATTATAGTTTGTATTTAGCCCTATGGTTATTGCAGTTTGACTTTTATTTTGCTATTATGTGATTGCTAATGCAAGCCTTTGTTCACTTTACGGCTAGTCCCATAGCTTTATAAAGGCAAGAAAAGCATACCCTACAGCACTTTTTTATATATAGAGAATATAAACACATACACAGAAAAAGTATCAATGTGGTACCCATATAAAAGCTGTACAAGGAGAGAGAGGGACCAAAAAAGAAGAGGGAAAAAGAGAGTGATATAGGCTAGGGTCACACTTAAAACATGAATTGCGTTCACCGCATCCAGATCCGGATGCGGTGAACGCAATTGTCTTCATACATTCAGCAATCCGGGAAACGGATTGCTGAAGCCGCAATCCGGTAACCGGATTGCTCAGGATGTGTAATCCTGAGCAATCCGGTTACCGGATAGTTTGCTCATCCCTGCTGCCGCAGGGATGAGCAAACTGTTCTCAGTGTATTAAAAGCAGTAATTTTATTAATAAATCTTTGTATAATGTCTCTAGAGGGTGCCTAGTCCCCCTAGAGACCTTACACCCACTCAGGTGGGCTTATCCTGCTATAATATGTTCTGGCCAAAAGCGCCGGGCTCCTCAGAGCGGTGCGTATGACCCCCAAACTGACTCCCCCGCATCTTTAGACCTGATCAGATCCAGGGATGGTGTAAAGACAGTCCGCTCTGCTTTAAATAATTAGTCACAAGTCTTCAGGTAAAAGACCCCCCTTCTTTATTTCCACCTACGCGTTTCAGTGCCACTCCGGGCACCGTCATCAGGGTATGATGCCCGGAGTGGCACTGAAACGCGTAGGTGGAAATAAAGAAGGGGGGTCTTTTACCTGAAGACTTGTGACTGATTATTTAAAGCAGCGCGGACTGTCTTTACACCATCCCTGGATCTGATCATCTTTACACGTGCTACGTGGCGGTGGAGGTCCTGCAGCAGCTTATAAACTACATGCAATAAAAACTAGTTGTGGGTGCACACAACTAGACCAGGTGAGTGCACCTCTTTTTGATCTGAGTGGGCGGACACTATCTAGACCCTAGATCACCAGTAGGCAATGAGGGTGCACATTGCAGTAATGGAGCCAGCCACTCCTTTTTCTCTTTTGTATCTTATGGAGTTGCTGGTCCCTTGCTGCAATTGCACCCTCATTGCCTACAGGTGATCTAGGGTCTAGATGGTGGCCGCCCACTTAGTAGTGGGGTAGGGTGGACAAGGAGGACTTGGGTGTCAGCGATAGGACTCATCGGGCCTGAAGTCCCTTTGTCGCAGTCGATGAGCAAACAGACATTGGCCAATGTGTGTACTAAGAACTTCAGATTTAAAAAAAATAATAAGAATTTTGAGTTTTTTGAAAAAAACGTAAGTTTTTAAATTTTTTCTCATATATATACAGCTTGTCAGCATATGTACATCATTGGTAGTAGCTGAGTGCTGCAAGGTTTTTTTCTAGTAGATAGATAGATAGATAGATAGATAGATAGATAGATAACCAGAAAAAAAATAATCTGCAGCACTCAGCAACTACTAATAATGCTCACATGCTAACAAGCAGTATATGAAGAAAAAATAAAAAAACTTATGTTTTTTTCAAATAACTCAATTTTCTTATTTTTTAATTTTCGGAGGTTTTTGGTAAATACATTGGCCAATGTCTGTTTGCTCATCAACCATGACACGGTGACCCCAGGTCTGATGAGTCCTTGCAGAGAAATTTTTCCTGGTTGTTTGATCCAGCGTCCCTGCTGGCACCAGTTTACATTATGTCTTGAGTGCTGTGCAGTTTTTTTCTGTTTTTATGTCTAATATGTGGAGTTGCTGGCTCCATGTCTGCACCTAGCACCCTCATCGCCCACAGATGGTCTGAGGTTGAGATGGTGTCCACCCACTTAGACGTGGGACAAGAGAAAAAAAAAGAGAAAAAAACTGCACAGCACTCAAAGACAAATGTGAACTGGTGCTAGCAAAGCTAGACGTGGGACAGGGAGGACAAGGAGGACAGGGATGTCAGCTTAGGACTCATCAGACCTGGGGTCACCGTGTTGTGGTTGATGAGCAAACAGACATTGGCCAATGTATGTACCAAGAACCTCAGAAAATAAAAAAATAAGAAAATTAAGTTTTTTTAAAAAAAAATTAAGTTTTTACATTTTTTTCTTCATATACTGCTTGTTAGCATGTGTGCATTATTGGTAATAGCTGAGTGCTGCAGAGAAATTTTTTCTGGTTGTTTGATCCAGCGTCCCTGCTGGCACCAGTTCACACTATGTCTTTGAGTGCTGTGTAGTTTTCTCTGTAGATAGATAGATAGATAGATAACTAGAAAAAAATTCTCTGCAGCACTCAGCTACTACCAATGTGCAAACATGCTAACAAGTGGTATATATTTGAGGAAAAAATTTAAAAACTTACGTTTTTTTCAAAAAACTCAAAAATCTTATTTTTTTATTTTCTTGGGGTTCTTGGTACACACATTGTCCAATGTCCGTTTGCTCATCAGCTGCGACAAGGCGACCCCAGGTCTGATGAATCCTAACGCTGACATCCCTGTCCTCCTTTTCCTCCCTATCCCACTCCTAAGTGGGTGGACACCATCTCAACCTAAGACCACCTGTGGGTGATGAGGGTGCAAGTTGCAGTCATGGAGCCAGATTCTCCATTCGTTATACACAAAACAGAAAAAAAACTGCACAGCACTCACAGACATAATGTGAACTGGTGTCAGCAGGGACACTGGATCAAACAACTAGAAAAAAAATTCTCTGCAGCACTCAGCTACTACCAATGTGCAAACATGCTAACAAGCGGTATATATTTGAGGAAAAAATTAAAAAACTTAAGTTTTTTTTAAAAAAAACTCAAAAACCTTATGTTTTTATTTATTTATTATTTATCCCTGATGGCACCAGTTCACATTATGTCTGTGAGTGCTGTGCAGTTTTTTCTGTTTTTTTGTAGATAGATAGATAGATAGATAGATAGATAGATAGATAGATAGATAGATAGATAGATAGATAGATATGGATATCCTGTACACCAGCATCGAGCACTCGAGCATTTTAGTGCTCACTCATCACTAATACATACCAATGCAGAGGAGGACTTCTGGAAGGAAAACCCTTATATTGGAGGAAGGCTTGTAGTTGTTAATGATGAGCAAACTTGCTTGAACATGTTCACCAATTTCAAATGCAGCTTGAACGTGGCTGCCAATTTGGCTTGGGGATCGGGAACCCGAAGGCTTTCCACAAAAGTCGTCGAACGCGGATTTGCTCCGTATAAAGTTCAAAAGTTAAACTGGCCCTAAAATGGATTATTTGGGTCCAAAGCACTTGCTGGAAGACCCACAGGCTAGGGACAACATCTAACTCAAGGTTAGGAGTGTCCCCAGCTACCGAGTCTACCAGCTTGTATCAAGGTACAGCAGTTTTTTTTAGCTTTTTTTAAGCTTCCTGGAGTATTCAGATGTGTTTGACACCTGCAGAGTGTTAGTTTTAGAAACAGTGCCAGATTGGCAGCAGCTGGTAAATCCAGGCAGCTTACAATATTCTTAAACATCCATTTAAGAGAGTGTAATATTTTTTAGGTAAATTTTCTGGAATATTTATTTATATTTATTTTATTTTATTTATATCATTATTTTTTTTTTTTGCCTTTGCAGAGCCAACCTTCATTATTGCAGAGTGTCACCAGCACACAAGATCATCTGTTTTATACTTTTGTGATAGTAATTCATCTAAAAATAGCAAAAAGCCATTATATACTTCACATCCATGATCTTATAGGTTTGTTCACACTGATGAAATACTATAGTTTGTATATTGTTTTTGAAAATGTGCAATCTCTATTACTTGTTATAATAATACAACTACTTCTAATAATATGTATTCATTTATGTTATTCTATTAATTCCATAGTGCTTTACATACATTTGCATCACTGTCCCCATTGGGTCTCACATTTCATGCCATACATTTACAATACAGACTTTTGGCAAGTGCACAACTGTGTTATATGTATCATTCATGTTAACGTTTTCCTTGCATTCCTGCAGTGCCCAGTAGCCTTATTATGCATTCCAGATGAATTGATGGTGAATAGTGACCTGAATTATCTTATTTGTTTTTATCCTCATTATGTCTCCTTCAAAAATGACTGCACCTAACTGCCAGCCAGTTGTTATACCTTATGGTCTGAGGAAGTGGATTTGTAACAGTGACATTAGTTCTGCAGAGCATCACATAGAGGGGTTAGTTAGCAGCTAGGCATTAGGCAACAAGAGTGTGCAAATATTCAACTCCGGTACTGAATCCTGTCACTCAATGGAAGAGGCGTACCCCTTAGGGTATCAAACAAAAAACCTGCGGACCTCTGTCAGCGTCTTCCTGCCATATTATCTATATTATATTATATATCTATATTATATTACTAGATGGTGGCCCGATTCTAACGCATCCGGTATTCTAGAATATGTACAGTATGTAGTTTATTTATGAAGATTTAAGAATAATACAATGCAAAGCTGGGTTTAAATCCCGCGCCAATATCACTGGTTGGTCCCGGGCGGCTGGCGCGACCAATCAGCGACGCCGGATTTCCGTTACAGACAAGCAGACAGAATTAGATGATTATATAGTAGATACCTACAGCAGTGTTGGTGTTCAGCAGTGTCAGTGTTCTGCAGTGTCGGTGTGCAGCAGTGTCGGTGTGCAGCAGTGTCAGTGTGCAGCAATGTCAGTTCAACAGTGTTGGTGTACAGTGATGTCAGTGTACAGTAGTATCAGTGTTGTGCAGCCGTGTCAGTGTGCGGCGGTGTCGGTGTTCAGCAGTGTCAGTGTGCAGCAATGTCTGTGTGCAGCAGTGTCAGTGTGCAGGAGTGTCAGTGTACAGCAGTGTCAGTGTACAGCAGTGTCTGTGTGAAGCAGTGTCTGTTTGCAGCAGTGTTGGTGTTCATCAGTGTCGGTGTACAGCAGTGTCGGTGTACAGTAATATCAGTGTTGTGCAGCAGTGTCAGTGTGCGGTGGTGTCAGTGTGCAGCAGTGTTGGTGTGCAGCAGTGTAAGTGTATAGTAGTATCAGTGTTGTGCGGTGGTGTCAGTGTGCGGTGGTGTCGGTGTGCGGCGGTGTCAGTGTGCGGTGGTGTCGGAGTTCAGCAGTGTTGGTGTATTGCAGTGTCAGTGTACAGTAGTATCAGTGTTGTCCAGCGGTGTCAGTGTGTGGCGGTGTCGGTGTTCATCAATGCCAGTGTGCAGCAGTGTCAGTGTACAGCAGTGTCGATGTACAGCAGTGTCAGTGTACAGCAATGTCGGTGTTGTGCAGCGGTGTCAGTGCGCAGCGGTGTCAGTGTGCAGCTGTGTTGGTGTGCAGCAGTGTAAGTGTACAGTAGTATCAGTGTTATGCGGCGGTGTCGGTGTGCGGTGGTGTCGGTATGCGGCGGTGTCGATGTGCAGCAGTGTTGGTGTGCAGCAATGTCGGTGTGCAGCAGTGTCGGTGTTCAGTGGCTGGGCACGACCAATGGCAGGATAGAGTGGGGGCATGATGGAGTGGGGCAGAATAGAGCGCAGGTGCCCCACTCTATTCTCACCCCTGGCCGGATCCCCCCATCGCCCCCTCTATTTTCACCTGTGCCTGGCGTTCAGTGGAGCAGTCATGTGACAGGGCGGGCCCGCACTGTATACTGTGGCTCAGTGGTTAGCACTGCATACGGTGGCTCAGTGGTTAGCACTGTATACTGTGGCTCAGGGGTTAGCACTGTATACGGTAGCTCAGTGGTTAACACTCTATGGTGGCTCAGTGGTTAGCACTGTATGGTGGCTCAGTGGTTAGCACTGTATATGGAGGCTCAGTGGTTAGCAATGTATGGTGGCTCAGTGGTTAGCACTGTATGGTGGCTCAGTGGTTAGCACTCTATGGTGGCTCAGTGGTTAACACTGTATGGTGGCTCAGTGGTTAGCACTGTATGGTGGCTCAGTGGTTAGCACTGTATGTAGTGGCTCAATGGTTAGCACTGTATATAGTGGCTCAGTGATTAGCACTGTATATGGTGGCCAAAGCAGGGGGTCAGCGAGGGTCAGTAGGCACAGCAGGGGGTCAGTGGGCACAGCAGTGTCAGTGGGCAGAGCGAGGGTCAGTGGGCATGCTCAGTGGGCAGAGCAGGAGTCAGTGGGCAGAGCAGGGGGACAGTGGGGGGTCAGTGGGCACAGCGGGGGGTCAGCAGGGCATGGTCAGTGGGCAGAGCAGGGGTCAGTGGGCAGGGCAGTGTCAGTTGACACATGCGGGGGGTCAGTGGGCACAGCTGGAGGTCAGTGGGCACAGCAGGGGGTCGGTGGGCACAGCAGGGGGTCAGTGGGCACAGCAGGGGATCAGTGGACATGGTCAGTGGGCACAGCAAGGGGTCAGTGGGCACAGTGGGGAGTCAGTGCGCACAGCGGGGGGTGAGTGGGCACCGCAAGGTGTCAGTGGGCACAGCAGGGGGTCAGTGGGCACAGCAGGGGGTCAGTGGGCATGGTCAGTGGGCACAGCAGGGGGTCAGTGGGCAGAGCTGGGGTCAGTGGGCAGAGCAGGGTCAGTTGGCACAATGGGGGGTCAGTGCGCACAGCGGGGGGTGAGTGGGCACCGCAAGGTGTCAGTGGGCACAGCAGGGGGTCAGTGGGCAGAGCTGGGGTCAGTGGGCAGAGCAGGGTCAGTTGGCACAATGGGGGGTCAGTGGGTACAGCAGGGGGTCAATGGCACAGCAGGGGGTCAGTGGGCACAACAGGGGGTCAGTGAGCACAGCAAGGGGTCAGTGGGCAGAGAAAGGGGTCAGTGGGCACAGTCAGTTGGCAGAGCGAGGGTCAGTGGCAGAGTGGGAGTGAGTGGGCAGAGTGGGAGTGAGTGGGCAGAGCAGGGGTCAGTGGGCACAGCAGGGGTCAGTGGGCAAAGCAGGGTCAGTGGGCATAGTGGGGTCAGTGGGCACAGCAGGGCTCAGTGGCACAGAGGGGGTCAGTGGGGCAAAGTGAGTGGCAGAGCGAGGGTCAGTGGGCAGAGAAGGGGTCAATGGGCACAGCGGGGGTCAGTGGGCATGGTCAGTGGGCAGCAGGGTCAGTGGCAGCAGGGCTCAGTTGACACATGCGGGGGTCAGTGGGCACAGTGAGGGTCAGTGGGCAAGCAGGGGGTTAGTGGGCACAGCAGGGGGTCAGTGGGAGAGCGAGGGGTCATTGGGCATGGTCAGTGAGCAGAGCTGGGGTCAGTGGGCAGAGCAGGGTCAGTTGGCACAATGGGGGTCATGGGCACAGCAGGGGGGTCAGTGGCACATGCAGGGGGTCAGTGGAGCATAACAGGGGGTCAGTGGGCACAGCAGGGGTCAGTGGGCACAGCAGAGGGTCAGTGGGCACAGACAAGGGGTCAGTGGGCACAGTCAGTGGCAGAGCAAGGGTCAGTGGGCAGAGTGGGGTTGAGTTGGGCAGAGCAGGGGGTCAGTGGCAAAGTGGGTTGGGCAGAGCGGGGTCAGTGGCAAGCAGGGTCAGTTGGCACAAGGGGGGTCAGTGGGCACAAGCAGGGGGTCAGTGGCCAGCAGGCAGGGGTCAGTGGGCACAACAGGGGGTCAGTTGGGCACAGCAGGAGTGGGTCAGCGTGGGCACAGCGCAGAGGGTCAGTGGCACAGAAAGGGGTCAGTGGGCCACAGTCAGTGGGCAGAGCGGGGTCAGTGGGCGGGGCAGAGTGGGGGTGAAGTGGGCAGAGCAAGGGGAGTCAGTAGGGCACAGCAGGGGGTCAGTGGCAAAGTGAGTGGGCAGAGCGAGGGTCAGTGAGCAGAGCAGGGGTCAGTGGGCACAGTGGGGGGTCAGTGCGCACAGCGGGGGGTAATTGGGCACTGCAAGCGGTCAGTGGACACAGTAGGTGGTCAGTGGGCACAGCATGGTCAGTGGGCAGAGCGAGGGTCAGTGAGCATAGTCAGTGGGCACAGCAGGGGGTCAGTGGGCACAGTGAGTGGGCAGAGCGAGGGTCAGAGGGCACAGCAGGGGGGTCAGTGGGCACAGCGGGGCATGAGTGGGCACAGCAGGGAGTCAGTGGGCACAGCAGGGGGTCAGTGGGCATGATCAGTGGGTACAGCAGGGGGTCAGTGGGCACAACAAGGGTCAGTGGGAACAGCAGGGAGTTAGTGGGCATGGTCAGTGGGCACACAGGGGGTCAGTGGGCAAAGCGGGGGTCAGTGGGCACAGCGGGGGTCAGTGGGCACAGCAGAGGGGTCAGTGGGTAAAGCAGGGGTCAGTGGGCACAGCAGGGGGTCAGTGGGCATGGTCAGTGGGCACAGCAGGGGGTCAGTGGGCAGAGCTGGGGTCAGTGGGCAGAGCAGGGTCAGTTGGGACAATGGGGGTCAGTGTGCACAGCAGGGGGTCAGTGGCACAGCAGGGGGTCAGTGGGCACAACAGGGGGTCAGTGGGCACAGCAAGGGTCAGTGGGCACAACAGGGGATCAGTGGGCACAGACAGGGGTCAGTGGGCACAGTCAGTGGGCAGAGCGAGGGTCAGTGGGCAGAGTGGGGGTGAGTGGGCAGAGCAGGTTGTCAGTGGGCACAGCAGGGGGTCAGTGGGCAAAGCAGGGTCAGTGGGCATAGTGAGGGTAGTGTGCACAGCAGGGGGTCAGTGGGCACAGCAGGGGTCAGTGGGCACAGCAGGGGTCAGTGAGGTCAGTGGCAGAGCAGGGGTCAGTGGGCACAGCGGGGTCAGTGGGCACAGCGGGAGGTCAGTGGCATGGTCAGTGGGCAGAGCAGGGGGTCAGTGGGCAAGGACAGGGGCAGTTGGCAAGCAGGGGCGTGGTGAGGTCAGTGGGCACAGCAGGGGGTCAGTGGGCACAGAGGGGTCAGAGGGAGGAGCGACGGTCATTGGGCATGGTCAGTGGGCAGAGCTGGGGTCAGTGGGCAGAGCAGGGTCAGTTGGCACAAGGGGGTCAGTGGGCACAGCAGGGGGTCAGTGGCACAGCAGGGGTCAGTGGGCACAACAGGGGTCAGTGGGCACAGCAAGGGGTCAGTGGGCACAGCAGGGGTCAGTGGGCACAGAAAGGGGTCAGTGGGCACAGTCAGGAGGCAGAGCGAGGGTCAGTGGGCAGAGTGGGGGTGAGTGGGCAGAGTAGGGGTCAGTGGGCACAGCAGGGGTCAGTGGGCAAAGCAGGGTCAGTGGGCATAGTGAGGGTCAGTGGCACAGCAGGGGCTCAGTGGGCACAGCAGGGGGTCAGTGGGCAAAGTGAGTGGGCAGAGCGAGGGTCAGTGGGAGAGCAGGGTCAGTGGGCACAGTGGGGGTCAGTGCGCACAGCGGGGGTGATTGGCACCGCAAGGGGTCAGTTGGCACAGCAGGGGTCAGGGCAGTGTCAGTTGCACAGCAGGGGGTCAGTGGGCACAGCGGGGTCAGTGCAGCAGTCAGTGGGCACAGTAGGGCGTCAGTGGGACGACGGTCAGGGCATGGTCAGTGGGCAAGCAGGGTAGTGGGCAGAGCAAGGGTCAGTGGGCACAGAGGGGTCAGTGGGCACAGTGGGGCATGAGTGGGCACAGCAGGGGGTCAGTGGGCACAGCAGGGGGTCAGTGGGCAAGGGTCAGTGGGACAGCAGGGGGTCGTCAGTGGGCACAGACAGGGGTCAGTGGGCACAGTCAGGGGGGTCAGTGGGCAGAGCTGGGGTCAGTGGCAGTAGGGCAGGTCAGTGGGCACAGCAGGGGCAGGCAGAGGGTCAGTGGGCAAGTGGGTCAGTGGGCACAGCAGGGGTCAGTGGGCACAGCAGGGGTCAGTGGGTACAAAGGGGTGTGGGCAGTGAGGGTCATGTGCAGTGAGGGGTCAGTGCACAGCGGGGGTGGAGTGGTGGCAAGATGGCGTCAGTGGGCACAGCGGGAGGTCAATAGGCATGGTCAGTGGGCAGAGCACGGGTCAGTGGGCAGGGCAGTGTCAGTTGACACATGCGGGGGGTCAGTGGGCACAGCTGGGGGTCAGTGGGCACAGTAGGGGGTCAGAGGGAGGAGCGACGGTCATTGGGCATGGTCAGTGGGCAGAGCTGGGGTCAGTGGGCAGAGCAGGGTCAGTTGGCACAATGGGGGTCAGTGGGCACAGCAGGGGGTCAGTGGCACAGCAGGGGGTCAGTGGGCACAACAGGGGGTCAGTGGGCACAGCAAGGGGTCAGTGGGCACAGCAGGGGGTCAGTGGGCACAGAAAGGGGTCAGTGGGCACAGTCAGAGGGCAGAGCGAGGGTCAGTGTGCAGAGTGGGGGTGAGTTGGCAGAGTAGGGGGTCAGTGGGCACAGCAGGTGGTCAGTGGGCAAAGTAGGGTCAGTGGGCATAGTGAGGGTCAGTGGGCACAGCAGGGGCTCAGTGGGCACAGCAGGGGGTCAGTGGACAAAGTGAGTGGGCAGAGCGAGGGTCAGTGGGCAGAGCAGGGGGGTCAGTGCGCACAGCGGGGGGTGATTGGGCACCGCAAGGGGTCAGTTGGCACAGCAGGGGGTCAGTGGTTACAGCAGGGGGTCAGTGGGCAGAGCGAGGGTCAGTGAGCATAGTCAGTGGGCACAGTAGGGGCTCAGTGGGCACAGCAGGGGGTCAGTGGGCACAGTGAGTGGGCAGAGCAAGGGTCAGTGGGCAGAGCAGGGGGTCAGTGGGCACAGTGGGGCATGAGTGGGCACAGCAGGGAGTCAGTGGGCACAGCAGGGGGTCAGTGGGCATGGTCAGTGGGTACAGCAGGGGGTCAGTGGGCACAACAGGGGTCAGTGGGCACAGCAGGGGGGTCAGTGGGCAGAGCGGGGCATGAGTGGGCACAGCAGGGAGTCAGTGGGCACAGCAGGGGGTCAGTGGGCATGGTCAGTGGGTACAGCAGGGGGTCAGTGGGCACAACAGGGGTCAGTGGGTACAGCAGGGGGTTAGGGGCATGGTCAGTGGGGACACAGGGGGTGAGTGGGCAAAGTGGGGGTCAGTGGGCACAGCGGGGGTCAGTGGGCACAGCAGGGGGTCAATGGGCATGCTCAGTGGGCACAGCAGGAGGTCAGTGGGCACAGTAGGGGTCAGTGGGCACAGAAGGGGTCAGTGGGCTCCGCAGGGGGTCAGTGGGCACAGCAGGGGGTCAGTGGATAGAGCAGGGTAGATCAGCAGAGGACCTTTGATGACATCACGATCATGTGATCTGTGACTCCACCCATCATCGTGACATCATTAAAGGTCCTGAAGCACTCATTTGTGCTTGCAGGTGCCGCGAGGATGGGGGGAGTGATCGGGCAGTGGGGGAGCAGCAGTGACAGGCGGGGAGAGTGATCAGGCAGCGGGGGAGCAGCAGTGACAGGCGGGGAGAGTGATCGGGCAGCGGGGGATCAGTGGTGACAGGCAAGGGGGGGTGATGGGGCAGTGGGGGAGCAGCGGTGACAGGCGGGGGTTTATCTCCCGGCTGGCTCGCCGTGGATCTCCAAGCGTGGCTCTTTTGCATATGACCGCCGCGGCTGGCGGTGACCAATGAGCGCTGGTGCATGATTTTGGCCTCAGACAGACACGATTAGTCAATTATATAGTAGATATACAGTTCCTGTGCCATGCACACATGTACACAGTCTGCTTCTACGGTTCAACAGTTCAACTTGGTACCATGACGGCATTACAAAGTATTTTGGAGATGGATTTCCTGCAAGACATGGTTGACCTGGACTAGGAAGATGTTATCTTCCTACCCACCCTGAGGGCAGAACCACACCCACAGTGGCATCATGCAGAAGAGATGGAAACATATGTCAGCTGGAGCTCCACTGCACTTTAGGCCTCATCAGCAATGAGGTGCGAATCCAATCCTGTCCTCCGATGCTAGATGCAGACCTGAGGAGCGAGTCACAGCACATGTCAGACTGCACATGATCTTGCAGCATGTCTTGCTGAATTTCACCTCCAGCTGGTGTCGCAGCCACTGTATCCAATTTCCCAAAGGCACCAGGACCAGGACCATTATGATTACAACCTAGAAGGCACTGTTTTTCAACCATGTGGCTCACCACCTCTAGAGCATTCAACAGGGAGAATGCCATGTGGGGACCTCTATCCTCTCCAAGCAACTATCCGACAAGGCATCAGCCACCCCATCTCCTTTGCTGAGAAGATTCAACATGCAGATACCATTGCTCAGGACTGATTGCATGGGCTAGGGTTAATGTCTTCGACCAATGCACCCAAGGCAAGGTGGTGGCATTCCAGCAGGATAAGGAGTATGTGCTCATAAAGGAACATCACACTAAGCATCAGTGCTATGTCAACTGCTCCACCCTGCTGCAAGACAATCTTCCCCAGAGACTATGTACCATGTTTGTCAGGGAGGAGGTCACTTTAATGATGTTTTGAGGAAGCAAGTGGTGGTTTATAGTTGCCATATTTTGTGTTGCCGCCACTTACCAATTTGAGATGTGGCAGGGGGAGCCAACCTGGAGAAAAGTTGGCATTGGTTGTGGCTCAGGTGTTTCTTAGTTTGCCAGCCAGATGCACCTGAACCCAGAGATCCTGTTGGTGTTCTCCAAGCTGGTTCTGTCTTTCCTATAGGGCGTTATCATTCCCTAGTTTCTCCATTGTCATCTCTAAATGGTGTCCAAAATGGAGTGTCCTCGCCAGCAGGTGAAGGAGGAGAATGCCTCTTGAAGAGTAGTCCTTGTGACCCCCAATACCGTTCGGCAGAAGAGCACCAGAAAAACTGAGACAATCATCCAGGCCATGGCTGAAAATGGCAAAAGACAATGTGAGTTACACCCACTCCACTACAACAGGGATGACCAAGTACAGTTATCATGGGCCACAAACAGTGCATGTATTCAGGATTTCTTTAGCAAGGCTCTGGAATCATCACCTCTGCAGGTGATGAAATCAGCATCTGTGCAATGCTAAGGAAATCCTGAAAATTTGCAGTGCTTATATACCTTGAGGACTGTAGTTGACCACCACTGTCCTAGACGTCTCTGCGGAAGTAGACAAGGGGCAAGAGGAAACCTCAAGCTCTTTCACCACAACTGCAGCTCTACTGGGATCCTCTTAGACCCTGTGCCCATGGTGCATTTCTTGATTCTTTTTTGACTCACACTTTGAGAATCTGTTTAAAAATCAGTTTGTCTTTCTTGAGGCCAGCAAAATCTAGGACATGTCAGAAGTGCTGTACCCATTTTGCTTTCTTTTCCTTGCACATGTGGTTCAGATTTATATTTATGCCCCCAGATTTGCACCAAATCTGCAAAGGAAAATAAACACATTGGTATACAGTTGTGGCCAAAAGTATTTACACCACTGCAATTCTGTCAGATAATATTCAGTTTCTTCCTGAAAATGATTGCAATCACAAATTCTTTGGTATTATTACCGTATATACTCGTGTATAAGCCGACCCGTGTATAAGCCGACCCCCCTACTTTTGCCCCCAAAACCTGGGAAAATCTATTGACTTGTGTATAAGCCGAGGGTGGACCCCAGCACAGGTATACAGCCCCAGCAGTGTGGTATACAGCAGCCCCAGTGGTATATACAGCAGCAGCCCCAGTGGTATATACAGCCCAGTGGTAGTATACACGCAGCCCCAGTAGTATATACAGCCCCAGTGGTATATACAGCCCCAGTGGTAGTATACACGCAGCCCCAGTAGTATATACAGCCCCAGTGGTAGTATACACGCAGCCCCAGTAGTATATACAGCCCCAGTGGTATATACAGCCCCAGTGGTAGTATACACGCAGCCCCAGTAGTATATACAGCCCCAATGGTAGTATACACGCAGCCCCAGTAGTATATACAGCCCCAGTGGTATACACAGCCCCAGTGGTAGTATACACGCAGCCCCAGTAGTATATACAGCCCCAGTGGTATATACAGCCCCAGAGGTATATGCAGCCCCATAGGTATATGCAGCCCCATAGGTATATGCAGCCCCAGAGGTATATGCAGCCCCAGAGGTATATGCAGCCCCATATGCAGCCCCAGATGCAGCCCCAGAGGTATATACAGCAGCAGCAGCCCCAGTGGTATATACATCAGCAGCCCCAGTGGTAGTATACAGCAGCCCCAGAGGTATATGCAGCCCCAGAGGTATATACAGCCCCAGAGGTATATGCAGCCCCATATGCAGCCCCATATGCAGCCCCAGAGGTATATACAGCAGCAGCAGCCCCAGTGGTATATACATCAGCAGCCCCAGTGGTAGTATACAGCAGCCCCAGAGGTATATGCAGCCCCAGAGGTATATACAGCCCCAGAGGTATATGCAGCCCCAGAGGTATATGCAGCCCCATATGCAGCCCCATATGCAGCCCCAGAGGTATATACAGCAGCAGCAGCCCCAGGGCTGTATACAGCCGCAGCCCCAGGGCTGTATACAGCCGCAGCCCCAGGGCTGTATACAGCCGCAGCCCCAGGGCTGTATACAGCCGCAGCCCCAGGGCTGTATACAGCCGCAGCCCCGGAGGTATACAGGCCCTCCATCAAGTTCCAGGGCCCCCCCCACCTTGCGCGCGCAGCCTGTAAAGGAAAATCATACTTACCAGTGTCCAGTCGCGCCGTCCGCAGCTGCCGACATGACGATCCCGGGCTCCATTCAGCGTCTTCCGGCTTCCGACTTCCTGTGCGCGCGGGCAATGACGTCATTGCCCGCGACTACAGGAAATGCGGAAGACGCTGAATGGAGCCCGGGATCGTCATGTCGGCAGCTGCGGACGGCGCGACTGGACATTGGTAAGTATGATTTTCCTTTACAGGCTGCGCGCAAGGTGGGGGGGGCCCTGGAACTTGATGGGGGGCCTGTATACCTCCGGGGCTGCTGCGGTATTTTTTAATTTTTTTTTATATACTCGCGTATAAGCCGAGGGGGACTTTTCAGCCCAAATTTTGGGCTGAAAAACTCGGCTTATACGCGAGTATATACGGTATGTTGCCTAACATCACCTACACTGTGAAACTTAACACAGACATGAAATAAGCATTATTATATAGTTAGCTATCATGTAGCACACAATTACAAATGTAAATTGATAATTTGCCGCTGTGCTCCTTCAGAAATACATAAAGCCACTTTTCTCTGTATAATAAATATATAAATTAATTAGCCACGTTACTCTTTCTCTTAATTCATGGCCAGTCAATCTGCTGTATCCCTAACTTCCACTACTGTGCACCTTCCGCCCCCTTGATTCATTATAGTTACATGCCCCCTTCAGTTCATTATATTTAAATGTTCCCTCCACCCAATTCAGTATGTCTTGTGCTCTGTCACACTCAACCCCCTCAATTAATTATAATAGAATTTATTTTCTCCCACTTCCCTCCCAAATTCATTAAAATTTCTGCTATCAAATCCACAATTCATTCATTTCAATAAAAAAAATTCAGTACTTACCTCTCCATAGGATCTTCAACAGCTCCACTTCTTCTTGCTGCCGGCACGAACATAGGTGCACTGGCATAAATGCAATAACTTCATTGCACCATTGCATCACAGAAAAAGTGACAGGAGCACCCTTGAGATGCTCTGCTATTCTGGACTGCCAGCAGAGGAGCTTCAAGAAAGCTCACTTCTCGTAGAAATGAGCTGCCAATACTGATGCACAAAACCATGTAATCAGTGCCCTGGGCCCAAGGCGGTAGCCCAGATTGCCTACATTATATTCTGCCTATGGTTGCATGTATCTTGTGTGAAATCTATACTTTTTAAAGGGACTAAATTGGTAAAACTGGTCCACTTAATTTGCTAGGAGTTGAAGACTGTATCTTCACTTCATGCCTTTAATGATTTACAGTTTTATATCTCATTTGACATCAAAAGTGTTTTTAGAAACTGTCACTCTACTAGAACATTAGCCTTTCTTTCACACAGAATTGTCTGTACACTGACCTGTTATTCAACCCTTCAAGATATTCTTCCTTCTGGCTCAACAAGGTCATCTGGGGGACAATGCTGAAAAGCTAATGGGTGTAGAAAGGATAAATTAAAATATACTGTGGTTTTGTGTTAAAGTTAGCATTGCATGGTATGCCTGCCTGCATAGCATAGAAGATATATTATGCTTTACCTTTACGATCTATACATAACTTCATCGTCACTTATGACAATATAGCATGGTGTCTCATATATAATCTACAGTGATATGCCACTCTGGCAAAATGTCAAATTTGTCAGTTTCCTTAAATTCGGATATAACATTTAATTTGCATCAAATGTGTTGATGATAATTAAAGTGCCATAGTTTGTTCTAGCATCCCTCTAAACAACAGAATATAATAAATGGAGGGGCAAAAATAATACACACCACGCTGCTTACCCTTGCAGCCTTCTGTCCACTCCTCCACAGTGCTCCCTCAAACATCTTCTTTACTGCTCTATCACACACAACTTACACTTCCTCTATCTGCACTCTGTGTTTTTGTCAGAGCTTCTGGTACTTAGTAGGACTTTGATGTTAAGAAAAGGTCAATGCATATCATGATGTCAAAGGTCTACTCAGAATCATGCGTGCAAAGTAAAGATGGCAGAAAGGGACTTTGTATGTAGAAGATCAGTAAGGAAGAAGCTGGTGAAGGCTATGCCAAGCATTGGACAGGTCATGAAGCAGGTACGATTGGGCAGTAAAATTAATATTATTTTCTTACCTCTTTTTGGCTAAATGTTGGATAGCTGCCATTTTCTTGCATTCATATTAAGTGAGCTACAAAAAATTTGGATTCAATGTAAAATTCCTGTAAGCATTTGTGTAAATATATTACTACACATGTCTGATTGGCCTTGTTTTAGATAGAAGATAGGAAAAAAAGCTGTCCACCAGGCAAAGCAGTGTTTCCCAACTCCAGTCCTCAAGGCACACCAACAGGTCATGTTTTCAGGATTTCCTTAGGATTGCATAGGTGATAATTTAATCACTTGCACAGGGGAATAATTCCATCATCTGTCTAATGATAAGGAAATCCTGAAAACATGACCTGTTGGTGTGCCTTGAGGACTGGAGTTGGGAAACACTGATGCAAAGAACTCACAAGTAAGGCTAGGATTACACATGGCAATCCGTTTTTGTAAGTGTTTTCCATGACAAATCCTTTTTTCTAGGCTGCATTTTGTGACTCCTGTGCCACTGAACGTTTTTTGGACTTAGTTCCATAAAAAACGCATATGCGTTAACAGATGGTACCTATATGTACCATGCATTAACGGCAGCGTTTCCCATAGGGCCCCATGCTACAACAACGCTATGCGTTTTTTTGCTGCACCCAAAAATGTTGCAGCCAGCAGTTTTTGGAGCCAGAAAAAAAAGCCATAACATTTTTGAAAAGTGCAGTGACACTTTAGTGCACCATCCGTTAATGGAATACATTTTTGGACTTGGAAAAAAAGTCCAAAAACTGATGACAATAACGGATCCAGGCCAAAACGGTTTGCCATGTGTGTTCCTAGCCTAAGGTGTCTTTTTTTGATCGCTATGAATTAAAGAAAGGCAATTCAGGCAGCTGAATAGGTAAAGGTTATTTACAGTTAGAGCCGTCAGACTGTGGAATGCTGAACACAAGAAGTAGTAATGTGAGACACTATAACAGCTTTTAAAAAAGGACAAAATGCTTTCCTCAGCAACAACAGCATTGTGGGTAGATAATTTAGTGACAAATAATTTATAACGGTGAGAAAAGGTTGAACTTCATGGACCTACAGTCCCTTGTGAAAGCATTGGACCCCCTTGAACTTTTCAATCTGTGCCACATTTCAGGCTTCAAACATAAAGATTTAAATTCTAATTTTCTTGTGAAGAATCAAGAACAAGTGGGACATAATCATGAAGTGGAACGAAATTTTTTGGATATTTTAAACTTTTTCTTCTCAAATGTTTTTATTGAAAATTTGTTTGGGAAAAGGGAAGGGGGATAATATACAAGGTGGTATATAAGGGATAGATACATAATACAGACATACAGAAACATTGGGAGAGTCATACAATGGGTGACAATGTATAGGTATGCAAAATACAAAGCAAATACAAATAGCAAATATACAATACAAAGCTATTTTAGCTAACAACAGATAAGAAATTTTAGCTGAGGCTTGAATAAATTTATTCGGGTGTGTATTTTAAACTTTTTTAACAAATAAAAAACTGAAAAGTGGGGCGTGTAATATTATTCGGCCCCTTTTCTTTCAGTGCAGCAAACTCACTCCTGAAGTTCAGTGAGGATCCAATGTTGTCCTAAATGACTGGTAATGATAAAAATAATCCACCTGTGTATAATCAAGTCTCCGTATAAATGCACCTGCTCTGTGATAGTCTCAGGGTTCTGTTTCAAGTGCAAAGAGCATCATGAAGACCAAGGAACACACCAGGCAGATCCGAGATACTGTTGTGGCAAAGTTTAAAACTGGATTAGGATACAAAAAGATTTCCCAAGTTGGAAACATCTCAAGGAGCACTGTACAAGCGATCATATTGAAATGGAAGGAGTATCAGACCACTGCAAATCAGCCCAGACCCGGCCATCCCTTTAAACTTTCATCTCGAACAAGGAGAAGACTAATCAGAGATGCAGCCAAAAGGCCCATGATCACTCTGTATGAACTGCAGAGATCTACAGCTGAGGTGGGAGAGTCTGTCCATAGGACAACAATCAGTCGTACACTGTACAAATCTGGCCTTTATGGAAGAGTGGCAAGAAGAAAGCCATTATTCAAAGATATCCATAAAATGTCTCATTTGAAGTTTGTCACAAGCCACCTGGGAGACACGCCAAACATGTGGAATAAGATACTCTGGTCTGATGAAACCAAAATCAAACTTTTTGGCCACAATGCAAAACGATATGTTTGGCTTAAAAGCAACACAGCTCATCAGCCTCAAAACACCATCCTCACTGTCAAACATGGTGGTGGCATCATTATGGTTTGGACCTGCTTTTCTTCAGCAGGGACAGGGAAGATGGTTAAAATTAATGGGAAGATGGACGGAGCCAAATACAGGACCAGAATGGTAAGAAAACCTGTTGGAGTCTGCAAAAGACCTGAGACTGGGACGAAGATTTATCTTCCAACAAGACAATGATCCCAAACATAAAGCAAAATCTACAGTGGAAAGGTTCAAAAATAAACGTATCAAGGTGTTATAATGGCCAAGTGATGTGACGAAATGTGGCAGGTAGGGCCTTGCAGTAGAGAGACGACAAAGGCGAGGCACGGGTGTGGTGAACGGGTCTGTGAAAATGGTGGCAAGTAGCTATGAGGGCCTGGCCCACAAGGTGGAGGAGGCACGCAACCCTGGAATCGTTGAGCAGGGCACCGCCTCATTCCTGCCCTGCGAAGGGAATGATGCTTTCTGGGAAGCTGCCTTGAAAGATCTCCACACCCAGTTCAATGAGACCCTGGACTGGATCTTTAGGCACTGGAGCACCCATGTCTGCACTGAATTATCCCGGCGGGCTGCACAGAGGGCATCCAGCAACCTAGACCTGGAACTGAGGGTGAGAGAGCAGGCCACGGTTGAGCCCGAGGTTACCAGTGGAGACCAGTAATTGGACCCGCAATCAGTTCTCAATGAGGAAGTCAGGGCATCCAGGCCCCGCACTGAACCAGAGGCCCCCAGGAGCCTGCTAAAGATGACGAGGCAACCGGGGCTGAGCCAGAGGACCCGGAGGCGCCAGCTGAGCCCAAGGAGGGGGTCCAGGAGTGTTCCATGGGAGAGTCTGATGTGGTGGTGGAGGCCATGATTGAGGAGCCATCCAGCCAGCCGGACTCCATGGAGGATGAACCCAATGGGGACGAGGCTGGCAGCGACGAGGAAGTCGGGGCATCTGGGCCCCCACGCTCTATGGTAGGATCGTCACCAGCACCGACTGGTTGAGCGGGTCAGAGCCGCCTCCATGGCCAGGGCATCGGACCGTGCTCCAGTTCCAGCCACGGAGCAGCCAGACTTTGCTCATCAATGGCTCCTGGCTGACCAGGTGGAAAGACAATGCCACAGTGAAAGATGGTGGGCCCAGGAGCAAGAAAATCTGTTGGCATGGAATTTAGCCTGGGGATGGCCACCGATTGCACTGGAGGACCGCGGAACAGGTGCTGTAACAGCCTTTAACTTGGACAATGGGTGGAGTTTCATCAAGGAGCCAGGCCTGTATGAGGAGGTCTTTGTGAGCCGGAGGGATGTTGAGGCTCACCTCCAAAAAGGACACCCGGACAGGGACTAGTACCACTTCAAAAAAGTAAATTACGATTGGCACCTTGGCCCCAGAGGCTGATATGCCCTGACAGTCTTCAGATGTGTGGACTAGGGCATTTATGGCCCATTGCCATTGTGTGCTGTATATAATTAATAATGTGTGAGTTGATTCGATATGCTGAGCCTCTGGACTGTCACCCGTTAAGCCAAAGGACTCTATAATGTATGCATTTCCGCAACCCGGTGGTGATATGGACACTGCAGAAGTGGCGGACACTACCACCGGGACTTCACTGTAACCCGGCCCAATTTTGGCTGGATTTGAATGTGTTGAGTTTTCCCTGTTTTTCTATTTGGTCCCGTTGACCCGGTAACATTGAAAGTGAAGGTACCTCCCAGAAGGGAAGAAGAGCACTGATTATGGTTACTGTTTATGTGTTAATAAAAATGTAAAACTTTAACCTATATCGGGTTGGATCACTCGCGGACGAGTGAGTTTAACCAAGGGGGAATGTGGTACCACACTAGTTAAGACACCACGGAGGGGTACTGCACCCATTAAAGAGTGTGTAGTATTCCTGTGGCTGAGGAATTGGGATGCTGCACAAAGGACCCTTATGACTCGCATCCACACACACCCTAGGTAGGAGACTGTGGGTAGACCCGCTGTAGGGAGTACTCAGTCCCATGAGAGGAGTGGCAGGGTAGAAAAGTGTGTGGATGTGAGGAAAGTCAGACAGTTAGTGAGTGAGAGGAAGAGCTTCACTGCGGAGCATGGCAGAGGAGCCATGAGGACTGACAGGGACCCTAGGGGCACCAGGTGTTGAGGTGCGCCCGAATCTGAACGATGTACAATAACCGGCCTGAGGGGTTCAGGCCTGGAACAGAGGACTGGCTCTGAAGCGGTGTGGTTTTTCACCCCCAAGCCGCTGAATCGGGAGGCCTGAGCTTCTTTAGGGAGTCCCCCCCAGGGGAGTGAAATTATCTTGCTACTTCACCATCACCCTGGAGGTCTGTCCCGCAGGACCGGTAACCTAACAGGAGCCGTAGGTGGCGTCACAAATCACCATTTTTATTATTTTCATTGACTGTTCCCCTTTTCCAGTGACCACCAGGGCCACGGAACCGGGCAACAGGCCCGTGACATCCCCAGTAGATCAACACCCGGAACCAGGTACATACAGCCCTGGGGCATTTCATAGGCGCCCTTCTTTAAACTGACTCTACCTTCTGAATATCCTATTTAAAATGTGGAGCCACAAACTGGATAATCTAGATGTAGCCTTACAACTGTTTTACACTTGGATAACAATACATTGGGATCCCGAGAATTTATCTCTTTTTATACACCCTAAAATCTTTTTTACTTTTGCAGTGGCTGCTTGACATTGTGTACTGCTGCTCAGCTTACTTGTAACCAGAATACCCAAGTCCTTCTCTTGATCTGTGGTCCCTAGTTTGATTCTATTTACTGTAATGTATATAAAGTAATAGGAATACTCTTACTAGGTGCATTACTTTGCATTTATCAACATTCAATCTCAATTGCCAAGTGTTTGCCCATTGAGACATCTTATCCAGATTGTTTTGCAATATTGTACTGTCAAGGTCAGTTTTTAATATTGTACATAGTTTGGTGTCGTCAGCATGGAATGACACTTTATTACAATCCCATCCACAAGGGCAATAATAAAGAGATTAAAAAGAATTGGTTCTAGCACAGATTCCTGCAATACCCACTGCAGACTATAGCCCATTTAGAGAATGTACCATTTACAATGAATACTGCACTTGACGTGGGGTGCAGTATACTATATCGAGGACTATGTGGGGTGCATTATAATATATGGAAGGCAATGTGGATGCATTACACTATTTAGAAGGCAATGAGCAGCCCATTATACTATAGGGACGATTTTGAGGGGTCAATTATACTATATGGAAGGCATGGTAGTAGCCTTTATACTTTATGGAGGGCTATATGGGTCTATTATACTGTTTTCATGGCTATGATGGAGCAATTGCCATTGCAGTTTATGGAGGGTTGTGTGGGAGTTAAAGTAGGAGCATCATATTGTTTAGGGGCCACCATTAGTAATGAATGAGCGTTCTCGCCTTGCCCAATACTTGATCGAGCATCAGGGAGCTGTGGCATGCTTTTAACTCGATCGATTATTGCATGGACTCAAGCGCCATGCTTGAGTCACCACCCTGCATGCTTTGTTGCTTTTATACAACCAATCAACATGTGGGGATTGCCGACCCAGAAGTGGCATATTACATTAGATGCACCAAATAGCTGCAGAACAAAAGGAAATTATTCCAACACCAGGCTTTCTTCTTTATCCTTTAAAATCCAATGTTTATTGTATGCAACAAGATAAAATCATCCCAGAGGGGACGCAGGCCCCGAATATCTGACAAATTTTGAACAAAGTTCTTTATCAAAGACAATGATAAAGAACTTTGTTCGAAATGAGTCAGCCGTTCAGGGGCTGCGTCCCCTCTGGGATGATGATTTTATCTTGTTGCATATAATAAACATTGCATTTTAAATGATAAAGAATAAAGCCTGGTGCTGTAATAATTATCTTTTGCTCTTTGGCTTTGGTGGATCCAGCCACTAGATTCCTGGCACCTATGCTCATCCTGCATTATGGGGTGGGGCACTATTCCCTTCCCCTCTTTTACTGTTTGCAACCAATTAACTGCACCAGTGCTTGGCTCTTTCTGATTACCCAGTCTTTGATCTCACTTTGGTGACCTCTACTGCAAATTGCCCTTGGAGATAATTTTCTTTCAGAATTGAACTCACTTCCTCGACTGCAAACTGGGACCAAAGTGGAGAGAACCGGCATTGATTTATACTTTGTGCAAGGTGCATTCCTCCATCAGGAAGCCATACCCTCTTCTATGATTAAAGAATAATACCACTCGAGACCCGTGGACACTTTGTTCCCCTCAAACAAAGGGCAGCAAGGTAGTTCATCACCCTACACTTATTGCATCTGCCTTTGAGAAAAATTATGAGACTCTTTATAATATTAGTGATCCCCGACAGCCCATATGCACCCACATCTTTTGGCAAAAACTGATAAATATATCGAGGACATGGCCCTGCCTCCAATCTCGTTGGAGACAGCTTTTGATGTAGACACTCCCTTTTCAATCGATGAGGTATCCCAAATCATTAAATCATCTCCACTGAACAAAAGCCCGGGTCCTTATGGCTTTACGGCCATATTTTACCTAACATTTACGAACGCTCTCGCTCTCTTCTTGACTAAGGTTTTTAATGCAATCTCCTTGGATTGCCCTTTTCAGAGACAAGCATTGGAGGCTACTATCATAGTGCTGCCCAAGCCGGGTAAAGATCTAGAGCTCGAGTTACCGTCTGATTTCTTTAATTTATATTGATGTAAAACTGTTTGCTATGCTTCTTGCGGTCAGACTGGCCCCTTCTCTGCCTTGACTGATACATAATGATCAGGTGGGTTTTGTCCCTCAGAGAGAGGTCAGGGACAACACGATCAAGTCCATCCTATTGATTAGTGATAGGAGAGTCCTAAATTACTCGAAATCGCTTGACTCTAGCGAGTCCGAGCCCGGGTCTCTCTACTCGTTGCGAGTCTAGCGAGTCCAATGTTAATGAATGGGGAAGCGAGTAATAGCGAGTAATGTGCGATTTAAAAATCGCAGATGTGTCTCGGAAAGCGCTCGCATTGCCGTGTTGGAAACCCCACTCGCAACTGTATTTTGCTGCTGTCTCCAAGGCCAAACTCGCATGTGTTTGTCTTATTTGGCGCCGATGAGGCGAGGCAAGCGATTTTCTCCAGCAAACCCCATGCTTTTAGCAAACAGGAAATAAGCCGACTCGAGCTGGCAGACGCGCACACACACAGAGCAAGCATGGCCCCTGTCAACACCCTGCAGTTGATTGACCTGGTGGAGGCTTGGCCCCTGCTTTGGCTGCCCACTGACCCTGCCTATGGGGATAACGTCCAGCGGACTACAGCCTGGAGAGAGGTCGCTCAAGTCGTGTTCCCTGCATTCCATCGCAGTGGCCAGGATGCACAGAGCAATATGGGTGAGTTAAATGTGTTCACACGTTATATTGCATTTACCGTATATAGTCGTATATAAGCCGACCCGTGTATAAGCTGACCCCCCTACTTTTGCCCCAAAAAACTGGGAAAACATATTGACCGCCATCCTGGTATACAGCAGCTATCACTGGTAGACACCCCCCCAGCAGAGTATACAGCTTCACCTGCAGAGTATACAGGCCCCCCAGTGGGTATACATGTCCCCCATATTAGGGTATACAGCCCCCCGTGGGTATACAGGCCCCCCAGCAGTGGGTATACAGGGCCCCCAGTGGGTATACAGGGCCCCCATAGTAGGGTATACAGCCCCCCCGAGGGTATACAGGCCCCCAGCAGTGGGTATACAGGGCCCCCAGTGGGTATACAGGGCCCCCAGAAGTGGGTATACAGCCCCCCCGTGGGTATACAGGCCCCCCAGCAGTGGGTATACAGGGCCCCCAGTGAGTATACAGGGCCCCCAGTGGATATACAGGGCCCCCAGCAGTGGGTATACAGGCCCCACAGCAGTGGGTATACAGGGCCCCTGTGGGTATACAGGCCCCCCAGCAGTGGGTATACAGGGCCCCCAGTGGGTATACAGGGCCCCAGCAGTGGGTATACAGGCCCCCCAGCAGTGGGTATACAGGGCCCCCACCCGTGGGTATACAGGGCCCCCATAGTAGGGTATACAGGGCCCTCAATGTGCTATCATGCGCCATCGGATGGGGTCACAATAGTACACTTAGTTTAAGGGCTGGTCCTCCTGGCTCTGAAGGCCAGGGGGTTGGGTGTATATAAATACCACTAATGAGCGGCGTCTGGTGCCCGCACTATTATATTCTCTATGCGTTGACATGTGCCCTGCCCCATTTGTGATTGTGGCCACGTGAGCTCAATGTCCGTAATGCTGTTGATGATGTTCCACACTGTCGTGTCACTGTGCCTTGTATACACATTACACACACAACATGAATAAAATGTTATTGTTGATTTGTACACATACTTTTAGTGTTTCAAATGTTACAGAGGTCTGAACCCGGTTTGAAATCATTTCACAGTTGACCTGATTATCAAACGGTGGAGGAGCTGTCGGGATCAACACAAAAGGCAACACCGCAAGATCATGGAGGGGGGACCGGAAGCTGATCCAGGGCCGATCTATCGCCACTACGACCGGTTGTCCTTCCTTGAACCGGTGGTCCGTATGCCAAGGTATGTGTCTGCTGCACTGTTGTGTACTATTATTGTTATTATTATTTATTTATATAGCGCCATTAGGTTCCATGGCACTTTACATGAAGATAAGGGTTTACGACAAAAAACAGTACATGAAGACAATCAGGTCATACAGGTACAAGAGGAGACGACCCTGTCCACGAGGGCACACAGTCTACGTATGAAGCTCTATAATAAATGTGGTGGTTTACATACCCACACTAGGGTTTGTTTCTGCCATGGTGCAACAGAATTCTATTAACTTTGGCAATGATCCAGGACATACACATTTATAGTCACATTGTGACGTTGGGACAAATAAGCAATGTTCTGCAGGGTGGTCAGACACAATGTTCCGTGACCTCACAATTAGCTATTATTGTTGGCATGTTTGTGGAACAAAGCCATGTTCTTCCCTGCAATGGCCTCTAAGGTGTGTGGCCTTGTCTGCTTTGCCTGTCATAAGCCTCATTTGTATCAGTTCCAAATGGCCTCGACTTGCATAAGGGCCACATACATCCCTACACGTTTAGTTGTGGGTGTTTTTTTCGGCTAAATAACATTGCAAGGATATACCCCTTTTGCACTAAACTGTTTGTACACCATCCCAGATTGTTGACACAGTCACACACATTTCAGGACATACCCTGTATCACTACAAATACGTGTTGGTCAGTTTTTCCATGGGTATATTTGGGGCTGCAAGGTGATGGTGTAGATATTAGGGCCCACATGTGAATTTTAGTTTTTTTGTCGTTAACTCATGGCCACATTACGAATCCTCCGGAAAACATAGTGCATTAATGCTGTATAAAATCAAACTAAAGGGGGCCATATTTTAAGTGCAACAGGCTTTTATGTCCAAGGTCCTTTAGGAAACCCGAGGTTTGCCCTTGCTGCTCCCGGTTTTTTGTTCGGCCCCGTTGGAATAACTGTAAAACTGTCCATCTGTGCATACCACCTTGTTTGGCACCAACGATGTGTTACCTGCTGCTCAAAAACAACCCCATACTCTATGTCCATTACAGTCGTTTCAAAAGCCAAGCCATCTGTTTGGTGTGTTTTATTTACCAAGACATTCCTGATTAGCATACATGGCAGCAAAAAGGAGTGTAGGCCACTAACGCCGAATGCTCATGTGTCACCTATGCTGCAGGACTCCATTTCCTGTCTTGCTCATCTGCCGTATAGATCTGGGTTATGTGCATTGAGACCAAGGCCGCCCACACTGCGTCTTTTTGTGTCCATCTGATGGCAAACAATCCTGAAGAATGTGTTTGCCTCACAGTGTCAGGCTATAGCTTTGTCCACATAAAGTTTCCACAAAAAGTAAAAGCAATAGTTGTGGCCACTAATATGTCTTCAAGTGCCTAAATAGCTGTCCTGCCTAAGGCAGGGCACAGTGTAATAGTGCAGACAAATTTTAAAATTTCTAATGTAATGGCAAAAAATCGTGGACCAACACTACTCACACATAGAATATTGGTTGAGGCATGAGCCAAAATGTCCTTAATTTATTTGCTGCAATTCCATCTTAAGGCCAACAATGAAAAGACACAGAATACACAGATACACTGAGTCAAAAAAGCGTGCACATTTTATGTTTGGCCTATGGTTTTGTTTCCAAACGCAACCCATTCACCAAATTTTTTTATATTTACCCACAGAGCTGCTCACTACCAGAGGCGGCGTCGTAACCCACCACCACAGCTGCCTGAAGAGGCGAGGGAGGCCCCTGAACCACCCCGACTTGGAGTGGAGGAGGAGGGAGTACCACCACCACCACCACCATCACCTTTGGGGCATGGCCGGCCACAGGAAGAAGAGGAGGGTGAAGGGCCACCACAACCGTCTCCCCACCAAAACCAACCTCTGGCCATCCAGCTTCCTCCACTGCCAACTGCCAGCATTGTGGGGAGTCACCTGAACCCCAGCAGCCATGCTCTGATCCCGGGGGCACCAAATTACCACCTTGGACAATGTGATGCTGACTTTGCCCGCAGTCTCATACCTTTCTTGGCTCTCATTTCATTGGAGAGATGACTGCGGGCAAGGTCAGCAATCCACTTTGTCCTTGATGCCTGTCGGCCCCCAAACCACCCTGGCCAGGTATTTTCTTATTTGGAGTGGTGGCAGCAGTCTAGCTCCAACAGACTGGACAGGCCCACACCCCGGGACAGCTACGTTGGCGACCCAGAGGTGGTGTCCACCAAACATGGACCTACCAAACCAAGAACATTGCGACACACAGGCCCAGATGACACACCCTACAGGGTTACAAACATTGGGGGAGGCTATTCATGGGGCCCTGGACCTCCTCCACGACCAGGGTGATGGTGGCCCGGTAGAGGCTACCCCACACAATGAGCCAACCTACCACCAGCTGTAGGGCCCACTTTTTTTTTTTGTTTGTTTGTTTTGTTATACAAAAAGTGTATTGCACAATTTTTTTTTGTTTTTTTCTGTTTTGTTAGCTTTTAGAAAGCAAAAAAAAAAAAAGAATCTGACATCTTTGCCATAAAGGCGTAATAATACACATTTTTAAAAACTGCTTTGTGTCTGTCTTTTTTCAGGGAATGGATGTGTAGGTTGTTTTGTGGGTGGGCTTAAAGTCATCATCATTAGCAAGTACTTTACTGCCCGCATGGCGCATGAAGGCACCTTGGTTAGTATGTTTAAAATCATGACTGCACATACAAATGTTGCTGACAAATAAATAGTGCCTGTGTTTGGGGGGGGGTTACTTAATGACTCGGTATGGCAACAACACTAGGAACACAGATGCGAGAGGCACGGAAGGTCTACTTGCAACACAGCGCATCTATGCGTTATCTCCGTAGCGTACAGTGGGACCCTTCGCCAGGCTCCAGCAGGATTATAGTACAAGCAACGTCCTTGATGCAGGCATAGGCTTGTTGCCTCCAAAAATTAGCTCAAAGGGCTTAATAAACTCTTTTTAGAAATAGAGGAGGGCGCGTGGCCCATACTATATTCTTGCTTGTCCTGAGAGCATAGTACAAGCAACATCCACGATGCAGGCATAGGCTTGTTGCTTCAAAAAATTAGCTCTAAGGGCTTAATAAAGTCTTTTTTGAAATAGAGGAGGGCGCGTGGCCCCTAGTATATACTTGCTTGTCCTACGAGCATAGTACAAGCAACGCCCACGATGCAGACATAGGCTTGTTGCCTCAAAAAATTAGCTCTAAGGGCTTAATAAAGTCTTTTTTGAAATAGAGGAGGGCGCGTGGCCCCTAGTATATACTTGCTTGTCCTACGAGCATAGTACAAGCAACGCTCACGATGCAGGCATAGACTTGTTGCCTCAAAAAATTAGCTCTAAGGGCTTAATAAAGTCTTTTTTGAAATAGAGGAGGGCGCGTGGCCCCTAGTATATACTTGCTTGTCCTACGAGCATAGTACAAGCAACGCCCACGATGCAGGCATAGGCTTGTTGCCTCAAAAAATTAGCTCAAAGGGCTTAATAAAGTCTTTTTTGAAATAGAGGAGGGCGCGTGGCCCCTAGTATATACTTGCTTGTCCTACGATTATAGTACAAGCAACGCCCACGATGCAGACATAGGCTTGTTGCCTCAAAAAATTAGCCCAAGGGGCGGGATCAAAATTTTTATAATTAATGCTAGGCACTAGAGCCATACAATATATTTTCTTGCAGTTGGTGAAATGCCCACTATGCAGGCATAGGCTTGTTGCCTTGAAAAATTCAGCCAAGAGACTGTATTGTATTGTCTGATAAAAAACAACGTTCAAAAATCATCACAAGTGCATGCAGTAGTAAAGTAACATTACTGAAACTGATTGTGTAGTTTTGTTGTCATGCAGCAAGTGTAGCAGGAACATGAGTTATCAAAGCTTCTTAGCAGAGGCACATTGTTTATCCTTCGTGTCAGAAAAGGACATAATGTTTAAACCGCAGTCAGCCAAACATTTCAAATTTGATTATGTCCCTCTAGGTTTGGGTACTGTCGTCTGGAGAGGTTAAGAACTTTGATGATATCCAGTCCTTGTTAAACTTAATGAGAGTCAGCCTGTCGGCATTTTCTGTAGTAAGCCGTGACCTTCTATCTGTGACAATTCCCCCAGCGGCACTGAAAACACGCTCTGATGTCACATTAGCAGCTGGGCAGGCCAGCACCTCCAAGGCATACAAAGCGAGCTCTGTCCAAGTGTGAAGCTTGGAAACCCAGTAATTAAAGGGTACAGAAGGGTCGGTTAGGAAGCAGGTACTGTCACTGACATACTCGTTCACCATGTTGGAAAATTGTTGTCTCCTAGTCAAGGTGACCGTAGGCATGATCCGTTGTTGATCGGAAGGTCTGTTGAACATCGCCCAGTTGGTGGACATCTTACCCCCACCTCTTCTTGACATTGATGATGTTTGTGTCCCAACCAAAGGCTGCTGTTGCAAAGAGCTGGTTCTTCGGGGTATAGCGGAGTCAGACGGTGATATGGACAGCAAATGGTCAACAACAACACTCTTGAAAAAATCCATCGTTAAGCCCCTGGGTGACTGCAACAGCAGCGACGGAAATTTGTCTTTGTATCTGGGGTCCAAAAAGGTTGACAACCAGTAGAGGTTGCTGGCATATATGTGAATGACGTGTGGATCTTGGGAGAGACATTGAGACATTACGTCAGCCATGTGTGCTAAGCTGCAAAGACTCATCTCCTCGGTTACAACAGAATGAGGATCACTACGCATCATGGCCTCTAAATCGGTCTCCGCCTCCTCCTCTTCAGCCCACCCATGCTGTACCGACATAAACGTAGGGTTGGGAGTACCATCAGGGTTCACATCAGTACCACAGAAAAATTAATCTTCTCAATCATCACACTCATCACCTTCTTCTTCTTCCAGACCCAATGTAGCCTGTTGATATTGGCTTGGCTGGCTAGGATCAGAGATGTTAAATTCTGGCTCCATAGCCATCCGCTGGACCCTCAAAGATTCTGTTTTCAGATTCAGGAGCGATTCTTTAAGCAAACAGAGCATGGGGATGGTGAGACTGATAATGGACTGATCACCGCTGACAAGTTTGGTGCAGTATTCAAAGTTCTCCAGCAACTCGAAAGATCAGCGATCCAGACCCACTCGAAAGTACTAATGTGTCTGGTCTGACTTCCGTGGTGATGGGCATGTTGCAGCTGATATTCCGCTATTGCCCTCTGCTGCTCATTAAACCTTGCCAACATATGGAATGTTGACCAGGTATAAGAAGAAGCGGCACTCACCGAGGTAGTATAGATGGTCCTTTATTCCACAATTCTAGAAACGGACAGGGTGCAGGGAGGAGGCCACAGGGGGCCAACGGACGATGACGACGTTTCGCAACAGCTGTCGCTTCTACGGGTCCGGATTGATTTGTGCTTTGGCTGCGCACCACCGGTAGTGGATCCACCTTAACGGGAAGTTCTCCCGGACCTGACTTTCAGCACCGCTTAATGCCCTGAGTATCTGGCTTTAAATTGATATGTAATGTTGAGTTCCATCGCGTGGGCATGTCGCAAATTAGCCGGTGTTTAGGCAAATTTAATTTGTTTTGAAGGGCTGAAAGACTGCCAACTGCTGTGGACTAATGTCTAAAATGGGCGCAAATTTGCCTCACCTTCTCGAGTAGGTCAGATAACTCGGGGTATATTTTCAGGAATTTCTGAACTATTAGGTTCAGCACGTAAGCCAAGCAAGGCACGTGAACAAGGTTACCATGCTTTAGTGCCGCCGCAAGGTTTCGTCCATTATCGCTGACAACAAGACCTGGTTGTAGTTGCAGTGGGGCCAGCCACTCATCAGTCTGTTGCTTAAGACCCTTCCACAGCTCATTTGCAGTGTGAGGTGTGTTCCTGATGAAGGTGCCAGGAGGGCACCGAAACGCGTCGGAGAATAAAGAAGGATTTGATTAAACATCAACTGCTCGTGTATTCTTTGAAGTGAGTAATCCTGGCAGCGCGGACTGTTGTACACCTCTTTCCCAAACATCTTGTTACTGAGATGTATCTGCCCTGTCCACAACTACTTGCCACGTGTCCGTTGTTAGGTGGACTTTGGCGGTGACAGCATTTCTTAGTGCACGCTTTAAGTTGTTAACAACGTGCTGGTGTAACGCGGGGACGGCACTACGTGAGAAAAAGTAGCGGCTGGGTACAGAGTATCGTGGTGCTGCCACAGCCAACAACTCCCGAAAAGACTCTGTACCCACAAGCCTAAACGGCAGCATTTCCACAGCTAACAACTTTGCAATTTGCGCAGTCACTTTTTGGGAAAATGGGTGAGTCGATTGGTACTTCCGCTGCCTTTCATACAGCTGTGGCACAGACAACTGGACGTTTGGCGCACACTGACCAGTGGCTTGACTACTGTCATGTCTCTCTTGTAGCGCAGCTTGGGAGGAGTATGTTTGAGCAGGAGCTGATGCCTGAACACTAGCTGGTGAAGGATGGATCTGAGGTGGCCTGGAAGTGTTGGGATCAGAAGGCACTGATTGTGAACCCTGATGGGTCGACCACTGAATTGGGTGCTTAACAGACAAATGCTTACGCATACTGCTGGTGCTCATGTTTCCTTTTCCCAGGCCTCTGCTTAGCCTTGCATGGCAGATGTTACAGATAACCATATTTGGTACAGATGTGGCATCCTTAAAAAATTGCCACACAATGGCTTTTCGTCCTTTATGTTGAATTGGAGGCAGAGGAGGATGACTCTGTACAACACCAATTTGGGGACTGTGTACAACAGTTTGGGGACTGTGTTTACAGTTTGTGCAACAGTTGGTACACTTTGTGCAACAGTTGACACAATTTGGGCAACTGTTGTCACAGTTTGTGTTCTGGAGAAAGAACTAAGCCTTGGTGCTTTTGGCGGTGGTACATAGCCACTTTCCTCCTCCTGGCTGCTCTGTTGGCTATGCATGCCAAGAGTCCAGGTAGGATCTGTGGTCTCATCATCCACGCCTTCCTCTTCAAAGTCTTCTGGATAACGTGACTGAGCAGGCTGGCCAAATGAGATGTGTGTCTCATCATCATCATCATCCACCTCCAGAGATGCTGTATTCCTTTGCTGAAAGTGGCTTTCTTCAGTACGAGGTGCTTCAAAACTTTGGCCATGAATAGACATTACGTCTTCTTGAAGTATCTCATCAGGCAGTGACAAAGAAAGGCCAGATGCAATCGAGGGCTGATAAGAACCAAATAAATCATCGGAGTGACCAAGGTCGCACTCCAAGTTTTCCTCTGGCTGCCGATGGGTTGAGGAAATAGGAAGACTTTGAGGATTGGATGGCCCAGCATTGTCTGTAGCGACACTAGACTGTGTTGGCAAGGACAATTGTGTACTGCAAGAACCAGTGGTCGAGGTGTTATCAGCTATCCAAGATGTTATCTGGTCATGCTCTTCCACCCTCAAGACACGTTTTTGTTGAGTACTGGGAATTTTAGACGTGAGAAAGATCTATCAATCCTCGTCTGTCTACCTGTACCAGTGCCTTCTTGGGCACGACTGCTACGGCCACGACCTCGTCCCTGTCCCTTTTCAACCTCATTTTTGGTAAATTGTGATTTTTGTGACATTGTTGACAAATGCACAGTCACCGAGATGGAGTTAGGTGTTGCTGTAGGCGTCACTTCCTGGCGGGTTAAGTGTGTGTTAACACTTGTCAGTGAAGCAGCACACTAGTCCCTGAAAAAATTATTAACTGCGCACAAGCAGTCGCACAAGTAGGTGGCGTACGTGCTATTTGCAGGTAGAGCAGCAACGCACTGATCTGCCACAGACAAAATAAAGCTGAAGGGGTTTTTAGGACCCAAAATCTATCAGGTGCAAAAAAATTGTAAATAGTACCTCAGCTAAGCCTCTGACTTCAGCTATTAGGACAGCTGAGTGAGTAAGCTAAGCTATGAGGTCGGTCATGTGAGCACTGTAAGGCTGCACCTCCCTGCCTGCCTGCCTACAGTCCTCTACACAGTACTCCTCTGTCCTCCTGGTAGCTCTCACAAGAGCTGTTTGGGGTAAATATAAGGAATTTTTAAGGTTCCCTACACTGACTGACACTCCCTATGATCTTCTCCAGCATCTAACTCACCCTGCTCTAGCTCAGATCTTCACAGGAATGTGGAGAAAATGGCGGTGGCAAGGCTTATATACAGCCTCGCCTGTCATACATGACATAGGCATCACGATGGACAGAAGCCAATCATAGTCCTGCCACAACCAACATGGCTGTGGCATTACTGAATATGATTGGCTAACATGCTTGTCCATCTTCACAAGTTTTCTGACCTAACACGCTAGGCTGTCTCGGAAGCTTTATCGGAACATAACAGATTCTGTATTCGCGAGTCCCGAATACAGAATACAGGACTCGGATTCGTAGACTCGCTCAGAATCGCTAAGACTCGCTCAGACTCGCTCAGACTCGCTGCTGACAGCGGGTATCTGTGAAGCGGTGCGATTCTTTAAACGATTTGGGGAGATTCAAGCTACATAGCGATGTGATATAGCGAGTCTAGCGAGTGAGAAAAAGTAAACTCTGACAAAACTAGGATTGCCATTGACTTGCATTGGACTCGTTACTGTGCGAGTAATCTCTGGGAAACTCGCAGATTACCGAGTCCTGCGAGTCCCTTACAACTCGCCGAGTAATGAGTCCTAGCGAGTAGACTCGCCCATCCCTACTATTGATCTCTCACTTGCAAAAAGAAAAAATTCCAGCTTGTGTGTTATCAGTCGATGCGGAGAAGGCCTTTGATAGGGTTAGTTGGCATTTTCTCGGATGCGTGCTTTTCGTAACAAAATCCTAGCTCTCTATGCTGGACCGGATGCACAAAGTGCTGGTAATCCACGCTGCTGCAGAAATGACCGGACCCACAAGGTCTTTGGCAATGATGGTGCTTTATTTAGGCTACATGTTTCGGAGTGTACCTTGCTCCTTTCTCAGGGATTACATACCCGTAGGATAAATAAAAGCTACATCATTGCCAAAGACCTCGTGGGTCTGGTCATTTCTGCAGCAGCACGGATCACCAGCACTTTGTCCATCCGGTCCAGTTCTTGCCACATTGCACGTGAAGGTGTGGATCCAGCAGCACCTGTACACGCGCAGATACTGGTTGTTGGTCACACAACCATATTAGGTGAGCAATTTTCATAAAACGATATGGCCGGGTCAGTAACTTCAAGGTCAACCTCACCAAGTCATAGATTCTGAACGTTAACATACCAACCGATTGGAAAGCAAGGTTGCAAACGGCTTTTCCTTTTAAATGGTGTGCGACTTCATTGAGGTACCTTGGAATTAATCTGACGACTGACTTATCGCAATTGTACAACTTAAATCACAAACCTTTGCTACAGTGATTAACAGAAGACCTTAAGTCGCACATCGGAAAAAGACTGTCCAGGTTTGGCAAGATCAATGTCCTAAAAATGGACATCCTGCCGAAATTGTCTTATTTATTCCAGGTGGTTCCTATAGTCCTGCCCTGTTCATTTTTCAAACAACTTAAGTCAGTATCTAGCAAATTCACTTGGTAAGCCTCGTGTGGCTTATAGACTCCTGACGAGACCTAAATAAAAGATGGAGGTATGGGGCTGCCTGACTTTCAGCTATATTACTCAGCAGCCATCCTGAACAGTGTAGTGGATTGGTTCCGTGGTGCTGAGACAAAGCAGAGGGTTGGCCTGGAGGTTAAATTGTCAGAATAGTTTGACCTCCCTTCCTTGGGTAACTAAGAGTAAGCAACCTAGCAGTGCTCGATCTTCTGCCCTAACGAAAGATGTACTGCATATATGGGACAGATCTTGTGACAAATATAAAATCTCTGATAGATGGGGGCTGCTCACCACATTATTTGATAACCCTGACTTCCCGTCGGGGGTCCAAGTTGAGAAATTAATGGTATGGACATTGAAGCAGAAAACTAGGGCCCGGTTAGCTCTGCTTAGTGCCTCCTTCCTTCTGTCATTATCTGAATTCCGCTCTCACTACCTGGATCATCAAATTCACTGGTTTGAATACCTGCAACTTCAATTGTTTTTCTCCTCTTCTCAACCCCTCTCAGGTTTGGTCAGGGATTGCTCCAGTTTTAAGGTCTTATTGACAAAGGACTCGGCTCCGGCTTACATGATCTCGCAGATATATGCAATTCTCTCTACACCAGATGAACGGAGATCAATCTGGATTTTGAAGGCGTGGGAGTTGGAGCTCAGGTTTGCATTTGTCGACCAAGAGTGAAGCAAAGCATTTTTCTGTGCCCACAAGTTACCTTTGCCTTGTAGACTACAAGAGAAGAATTTCAAGCTTTTTTCCAGATGGTACAGATGCCCTCAGGACATACATAAAATCTTTCCATCCGCTCCGGGCACATTTTGGAGATGTTCAAGGACAGAAGACTAATACGATCCGTGCATGTTGGAGATGCAACGTAGGCAACGGTTCCATATTCCATATCTGGTGGAACTGCCCCCCAATTCAAGCGAGTTGGTGCAAAGTTTTCCATGGTGCGAAGAAATCCATGAACATATCACTGGACAGGTCATTCAATTCTCTCTGCAGACTGGTCTGTTATCCATATTTCCACAATCCTTTAACCCCTTCATGACCTTGCCATTTTTTGCAATTCTGACCAGTGTTCCTTTATGAGGTTATAACTCGGGAACGCTTCAACGGATCCTAGCGATTCTGAGATTGTTTTTTCGTGACATATTGGGCTTCATGTTAGTATTAAATTTAAGTCGATAATTTTTGCGTTTATTTGTGAAAAAATCCAAAATATGGCAAAAATTTTGAAAATTTTGCAATTTTCAAATTTTGAATTTTTCTTCTGGTAAACCAGAGAGTTATGTGACACAAAATAGTTATGAAATAATATTTCCCACATGTCTACTTTACATCAGCACAATTTTGGGGAAAAAAAAAAATTTTGTTAGGAAGTTATAAGGGTTCAAAGTTCATGAGCAATTTTTCATTTTTCCACCAAAATTTACAAAACCATTTTTTTTAGTGACCACATCCCATTTGAAGTCCCTTTGAGGGGTTTACATGACAGAAAACACCCAAAAGTGACACCATTCCAAAAACTGCACCCCTCAAGCTACTCAAAACTACATTCAAGAAGAATATTAACCCTTCAGGTGCTTCACAGGAACTAAGCAAATTGGAAACAAAAAAATGGATATTTTAATTTTTCTAACAAAAATGTTCTTTTATCCTCAATTTTTTCATTTTCACATGGGCAACAAGATAAAATGGATCCTAAAATTTGTTGGGCAATTTCTCCTGAGTATATTGATACCACATATGTGATCATAAACCACGGTTTGGGCGCACGGCAGGGCTCTGAAGGGAAAGAGCGCAATTTGACTTTTGGAGCTAATTTTCCATTCAAAAAGTGAAATGGCGCTCCTTCACTTCTGAGCCCTGCCGCGCGCCAAAACAGTGGTTTATGACCACATATGAGGTATCGGTGTACTCAGGAGAAATTGCCCAACAAATTTTAGGATGAATTTTATCCTGTTACCCATGTGAAAATGAAAGAATTGAGGCTAAAAGAACATTTTTGTGAAAAAAAAGTACTTTTTCCATATTCACAGATCAATTTGTAAAGCATGTGGGGGTTCAATATGCTCACCACCCATCTAGATATGTTCCCTGGGGGGTCTAGTTTCCAAAATGGGGTCACTTGTGGGGGAGCTCCAAAGTTTAGGCACAAGGGGCTCACCAAACGCGACATGGTGTCTGCTAACAATTTGAATGGAAAATCAGCTCAAATTGTTAGCGGACACCATGTCTCATTTGGAGAGCTCCTGTGTGCCTAAACATTTGAGCTCCCCCACAAGTGACCCCATTTTGGAAACTAGACACCCCAGGGAACATATCTAGATGCATAGTGAGCACTTTGAACCCCAGGTGCTTCACAAATTGATCCGTACAAATTAAAAAAGAAAATTTGTGTGAAAAAAAAAGTATTTTTACCTTATTACGGATCAGTTTGTGAAGCACCTGGGATTCAATGTGCTCACTATGCATCTAGATAGGTTCCTTGGGGGGTCTAGTTTCCAAAATGGGGTCACTTGTGGGGGAGCTCCAATGTTTAGGCACACAGGGGCTCTCCATACGCAACCTGGTGTTTGCCAACAATTGGAATGGTTAGCGGACACCAGGTCGCGTATGGAGAGCCCCTGTGTGCCTAAACATTTGAGCTCCCCCACAAGTGACCCCATTTTGGAAACTAGACCCCCCCAGGGAACATATCTAGATGCACAGTGAGCACTTTGAACCCCCATGTGCTTCACAAATTGAGACGTATAAATGAATAAAGAAACTTTTTGTGGAAAAAACATACTAGTCTAGTAGTTAAAATTCGCAGCATAGGGGACCCAATACATTTGGGTCTCTCCATGCTGAGGATTCCAGCCCCCTAGCTGCCATGTTGTATCTGGCTGGCAACCAAAAATACGGCAAAGCTCCATGTCATTTTATTTGTAGAATTTTAAAAAAAAAATGACATGGGGCTCTGCCATATTTTTGGTCCAGCCAGGTACAACTTGGCAGCTACGGACTGCCACCAGCCCCCAGCTGCCTCATTGTACCTGACTGGAACCAAAAATACAGCGAAGCCTATTTTTTTTTTTATTTCTAGAATTATTTCTAGAAAAAAAATTACATTGGGCTCCGCCATATTTTTGGTCCAGCCAGGTACAACTTGGCAGCTACGGACTGCCACCAGCCATACCTGGCTGGAACCAAAAATACAGCCAGGTACAACTAGGCAGCTGGGGGCTGGAATCCTCAGCATAGAGAGGCCCAAGCGTTCTGGGCCCCCCATGCTGCGAATTGCAGCCCGCAGCCGCCCCAGAAAATGGCGCATTCATTGAAGCACCATTTTCTGGCGCTGTACCCACGCTCTTCCAGTTGCCCTGGTACCGGTGGCTAACTGGGTAATAAAGGGGTTAATGCCAGCTTTTTATTGGCAGCTGGCACTAAGCCCGAGATTCATAATATAGGGCCAATGTTAGACCCGCCATTAGGAATCTCTAGTACGGTAAATAGTCAATAAATACACACAGAGAAAAATCTTTTTATTTGAAAAAAAAACACAGACACAATTCGGACTCCATCTTTATTATAAGAAGATCCGAAGTAGTCCACAACGAAGGTCCCACGACGCCCGATCGCTCCGACGTAGTCCACAACGAAGGTCCCACGCCGCTCGATCGCCTTTGCTTTCAGATCGCTACTCCGGAGCCCAACCCGCCAGCATGGTGATCGAGCTGCAGAAAGTGATCTGGCAGCACAGGCGCATTGACCCACTATGTGCATCACTGCGTCCGGGCTGTCAGATCGCTTTCCGCAGCTCGATCCCCATGCATGGGGATCGAGCTGCGGAAAGCGATCTGGCAGCACAGGCGCATTGACCCACTATGTGCATCACTGCGTCTGGGCTGTCAGATCGCTTTCTGCAGCTCGATGCCCATGCAGGGAGATCGGGATCCTCAGGATCTAGCTGTAGAAAGTGATCTGGCAGCTCCAGCACAGAGCTGTCAGATCCGGAGGCGGTGAAGAGGAGGAGGAGCGGGACACAGTGGAGACAGAGCGGCCGCCGGAGGGGTGAGTGGGAGAGGCGATCGCCACTCCGGTGATCGGGGGGGCAGGAAGGGGGAAGAGGGGGGGTGACAGGAGAAGTAGGGGGGCAGGCAGGAGGAAGCGGGGGCAGGCAGGAGGAAGCGGGGGCAGGCAGGAGGAAGTGGGGGCAGGCAGGAGGAAGTGGGGGCAGGCAGGAGGAAGTGGGGGCAGGCAGGAGGCGGGCGGCAGGAAGAGGAAGCGGGCGGCAGGGACAGGATGCAGTCGGCAGGAAAAGGAAGCGGGGGGGGGTAAGAAAGATGAAGAGGGGGCAGGAAAGAGGTGGGGGGCAGTTAGAGGATGACAGGGGAGAAGATTGGAGGGTAGGGATAGCAGCGGCAGGCAGAGAAGCATTACAGGCGCGGTGATTTTCACTTTCACTTTTGAGTGCCAATCATCGCGCCTCTAGCCGTGGGGGTGGGGGCAAATCGACCCGCCCTGGGGTGTTGTACAACTCCCCATGTACCTGCAGGCCGAGTGACAGGTCAGTGACACCCTCACTCGACCTGCAGGAGCCCGATCATTCCATGGCCCAGGGGGTGGGCCAAGGGTCTGGAAGGGGTTAAGGGGGTTATGCTGGGATTACTTCGGCACTTTGTCGCTGCTACCAGAGCTGTTATCTCAAGGAAGTGGAAAACTAATTTGATCCCCAGCTTGTCTGACTGGCTCATGAAGATGGACCATATCTGTAGGATGTAGAGCCTGTCCACACACTCTGAGGCCCAAGTTGATAAGTATTTCTGTTCCTGGTAGGAGTGGATTATGTTTAAAGAATCCCGAGTTTGCGGACATCTTAGTGCACCCCCAACCGCCCAGTAACCTGGAGTCTGCAACACTATATCCGGTGAGATTCCGTGATCATATGTTGTCCCAGGAGATTTCCCCCTCCCCCTATGTCTTCCCCCTTGTCTTCTCTCCTGCCCTGTCTTTCTCTCTCTTTAATCTTGTCCCTTCTCTCTCTCTGTTCTAGCTTAATTACTTCCAAATGTTCTATTTTATGCTTCTTGTTTGCATTGGAATGTGCATATAAACTTGATTATTATGTAAATTTATATAAAAATATACTTTTGAGATTTTCTTAAGTACATTTATTTTGCTTCTTTGATATTGGATTCCTATTTCTACAGTTGTCTTACTCAACATGTTCTATTCTGCTTCTTTGCTTGTATTTGAATTGGCTGTTTAATTTGCTTTTCTTAATAAAGATTTTCTGAAAAAAAAAAAAAGAATAACACCACTCCCAGGGTAATGCACTCTTCTCCTCTAGTACTATTCATTTGTGTCCGTACTCACTCTTCTTTTTGTCCCATATCATGCCAAAAATCCACTGTGCCTTGTTGATAAGATAAGGGCTTCCCTTGGGGCTGGTACTTATATTGGGGTTAGAGCTTCTTTCGGGGTTAGTGGTGAAACAACCAGCAACTTCTCCCAAAAGGCATAAAGCTGCTTGGTCTTTCCACTGGCCATGAACAAAGCCAAAAATCAGCATATAACCTGCTTTTGGCCTCTCCTTCAGAGGGCCTAGTGACCTTCTCTTCCAAGCCACTCGGCCCCACCCCTTCCTCCATCAGGGCCACCAACCAATGTATCTGCATGAGCCCTATCTTTTGACCTCCTTAGGCCATCACCAACTTCCACTTCACCTTCATACTCCGCCATTCCACCACTCTGCTCCTTCCTTAACTTCCTGCAAGAAAGTGGTGCCATCTCAATCACTCAGCTTTCTGTGTAACTGCTCCATCTCTCACTGGGTGGGTTCTCGTTTGCTCACCATCCCATTTCTCTTATGCCTCCACCTGTTTACTGGCATTATATAGCACGTGGCAAGCCTTTGTCTATCACTTTACTCTGAGCCTGGGCACGGCTCTCCGTATGTGGGCTTGCACTTCCAGTCTCAACAATCACTTAGGTAAGCATTACCTCTGGATGGATTTGGGATCTTCAATACTTCCTGTCAATCTTCCAGATGCAAGACTCTATCCTGCCTAATCTTCAAAGTGTAATGTGGTGTCAGGCAGTAGTCGTGGGTAAGGTAGTCATCTGGTGCACCCCGGCACAGTACATAAAATATGGGGTACTGTTTGGGTGCTGGGGAGGCGATACACCTTTGCAAGCAGCATGATGCTGACCCCTCGGCTCGTCAGGAACAGATGTTAACCTATTTAATGAGGGAGACCACTAGTTCTCATATTTTTTACTTATCAGTCATTTGATGACAACTATGTACAATAGATAGCGGGTACACAAATTCTTGTACCTTTCTTTAGCCTAGCCCTCCCACTCTGGGCTAGTCCAAAACATTAACTCTCACTTACTGTTCTGTCTGGTCTATGATACCATTCACATTATTCCTCTTCAACACTTATCACAATACACATTATACATTACATATCACAGCAATATCTTTTACATTGTATTAAAAATTATTATCATCTTTCTTCTTTGTTCAGCTGTCCTCCTTTATAGTGTACAACAGAATATATGTTATATTTCCTAACACGTAAAGTAGAATACGTACTATTCTATTCCTTAGTTTTTAATTTTCTTTGACCCAATATAATAACTGAAATGTGTGTCTTGTACTGAAGCCTTGTGCCTTTTTTCTTGTAAATAATAACATTATTGATTACCATTAGCTAGGACAACAGGGGTCCATAGCCCAGAACATTCCTCTGACTCTGCTCTGTGCCCCATGTGTTCTGATCTTTCTCTATAAACAGCTTGAACTACATACACAAGTGATATAAAGGTTTTGGTTTATTCCCTGAGTAGTTGTGGATAACACAAGGACAGCTCCACCTTGTACAGCAATGCAAAAAGAAATGTAAAACACAAACATAGCAAACTCTCGGTGGACTGTGCACTGAGCAGAATGCAGTTTCTGGTATACCTAGATAGACTATGTTTTTGTATGCTTGAATTAGAGGTGAAAAACATTTCTAAGTATAAGTCAGCTAAGGGAATTCTATTGTACAGGAGAACATTGTATATTTATATGTTTTTACTTTAGAGATAGTATAAGGAACATACAGTATTTGATCAAAAAGTTTTTATAAAACTGAAAATAAGATTACCTGTCCTAATTGTTTTATCTATTTCTTAAGTTTTACTAGAATTTTTTCTGTAACATAAAACAAATTAGTAAGTGCTACAATTGGGCGAATTCAATTTGTGTATAATTGTGTATAATTTTAAGAATTTAAACAATTTGTATGTCAATTTGTGCAAATCACCCTATTAAGGCCTGCCACCATTTTACACTTTACAGATGATTGGATAAGCCACGGAAGAGTTACATGATTAGTCTGGCTTCTCCAGAATGCATGGAACAATCATAACTAGAGTAAAAACCAAGGCATCAAATGCAGCAACCATTTTAGGAAGATTCAGGATAATAACATAGAGATAGAGATAGGAAAAGAAAGCCTTACGACATTGAACAAATTCTCCCGACACTATGTTGTACGACTGCAACAGTGAGGAAGATGAATGTAGACGTCTGTGACGTGCAGTCACACGAGCATATAAAAATTGTTTGCAGTCCCTTTTTTAACTCAAAAGCTATTAAAGGGAACCTCTCGGATCATTTTTACGTCCGTAGACTGACATGGGTGGTCTTCTGGTCTCCATTCTCCCACCCCCCCCCGCTGCTCTTATCATGCCCCGCTGGGCGGCAACATTCCTTCTCCTGAACGCCATCTATTTTTAAAATCCCGCCTCCTCCTCATACTATGACGTGAAGCCAGACATCCGATATATTGTGGGGGCTTATCAGGTGTACGTCCCAGCTTCAATAAGCGCACTGGGCCATGCAGTACAGCCCATACACTGTCACACTGCGCAGGACTGGAAATGATGTTCTGGCGGTGTGTCATACTATGAGGAGTAGGTGAGATTTTGAAAATAGGGGGCACGTAGAAGAAGGAATGATGACGCCCCACGGGGCGTGATAAGAGCAGCTGGGGGAAAGAATAGTGTCCCGTAGACCACCCATGTCAGTCTATGGAATAGACTGGAGCTCTCATTACCATAGGAAAATGTAAGTTAATAAATTGCTTTTCTCAAGCATTATATAGCAGTTTTAGTTCAGAGAAGGATTGTTAGGGATGTGCTAGCAAGCTGCAGGGACAGGTAGTGGTAGGATAGGGGATAAAAATGTGCTGACAGGTTTCCTTTAATTATTTACTGAACAATTTACAGTTTTGAATGCTACAGAACTGTAATGTACCTGTAAAAATTGTATGCCGTCCATATAGCATCAAATATTTTTCTTGTACCCATCCAATTTCGAGATGAAATAACAGAATTATTTGTTTTTTTCACAGACAGGGTCTGTCAGTGAAAAATAAACGGTCCTAAGTAGGGATGGGCTAACCCAGAACTGTAAATTTGCGGTCTGTACATAACGCCTAGTGTTTGGACACAGATGCCAAACACAGACTTCCCTGAGAAGTTCAGGTTCAGGGGCTGCAGGACAGTAAAAAGAAACAAAACAGTGATTAAACATCAGTTTGATTACTTACCAGGTCCACACTCTTGTACTTCCGGGGCCGCTCATTATCTTCCTGGTTATTAATTGCCTGGTGGATGCTGAAATGTATGGGCTGTTTCCAGGTTACTGTGTAATAATATATAGCAAAGAAAGCTCCATCAGCAGTTATATGGTCTGTGACCAAATGCACTCTGCAGGATGCAGTAGACATTAGTAATATAAGAAAAGGCAAAACAGTAGCAAAATACCAGCACCCCAATCACTCTCAAACTCCTTCTCTTAGAGGGGGTGATTACTGTTTTTTATGCACACAGAATGAGGTTCCCATAAAGCACCATTCATACACGTCATGCAATGTGTGACCAGCCTATTACTTACACCCATACAGGACAGGAAGTTATTAAAATGTATTTATTAGTCGTACAGTGGGAGTCGGGGTATAATAGCTACCTTCTTAAAATGAAGCATAAGTCCAGCTGAAGGTGGTGATTTTAGTTTACTAGGCCCAAATTAGGTGACAGGTTCATTTTAACAAAACTAATTGTATGTGTGTCTTATTTACTGTATAGAAGAAGGGTGTCACTTCTGAGAATGCTCTCCATTCTGCTTCAGGAACTGAGATGTCTACTAATTGTTGTTGAGGTGAAGCAAGGGTGGGGGAATCAACATAACTGACTCCTTTGGTGGGACTTATATAACCCCTTAATGAACTATGACATGATATGTACATCATGGATCAACTTCCTGCCTTTAATGCAGGCTAAAATGCCCAGCCCACATGTTTCCTGCACATGTCTGCTGACCTCATCACCCATGATACACCTCTAAAGGTACCGTTACACGGCACGATGTTGAAACGATGTCGGCAATGATCTCGTGGGTGCGCGGTCGTTTCCAACATCATTTTGACATTGTTGGTGAGATGTCACATGTATAGATATTGTGGAAACTCACCAATGATGTTGTGAACAGGTATCGTTCGCAAACCCCGCAAACGATCCCTGCTCATTGATGTGAATGGGCCAAGTCGTAAACGACATCATTATTGCGGTGTCAGACACAACGATATACCAGCTTGGCTGATCATTCATAGTCAGGTTTTAGAACATGTTCTGAAACCTGCGATCAGCGACCCAATGATTTATCATTTCAACTTGGCACAGTCACACGCAACAACGTCGTAACGAAGTTGCTGGAACGCCTCCAAACCTGTGACGTATCAGCAACATTGTTAAAGGGAACCTGTCAGGTGGTTTATGCCCCTCCAGCTATCACTGTCTGTAGCTGCAGCTTTATAATACTATTCTAATCATCCCTGTCTGAGCTCATAGTGTAATGTGAAAGGTGAAAAAGAAGCATTTATACACTTACATTTCAGTCCCCACCTTGGAGGAGGGGGACTGTCTGGCAGGATAATAGTTAACTCACTTTAAACTTGGATGGCTAAAGGACTTGTGTGATGTAACGATCATGTGACCATTGTGGACAGAGCTAAGCCAGCAAACGTATTATGTTCTATGAGAACTTAGCTCCGCCTATTGTAGTCACATGGTTGTGACATCATATCAGGTCTCCCAACAAGTTGTAGCACAAGGCTGAAATGTTAACTATTAACCTGCCAAACAGTCCCCATCCTCCAAGCTGGGACTGACTGCCTCATTACATAAGGAAATGTAAGTGTATAAATGCTTCTTTTTCACCTTCCACATTACACTATGAGCTCAGACAGGGATGATTAGAATAGTATTATGAAGCTGCAGGTACAGACAATGATAGCGGGGGAGGCATAGACTAGCTGACAGGTTCCCTTTAACGATGTTGTGCCGTGTGACGATACCTTAACAGACACAGGGAAATTGGAGATCTGCCTGCACCCATTAATTAGTTAAATTTTGCTGTCAATCTCAGACAGCAGAATTTAACACACATCAGCGAGAGTTACATTATTCCCTACTCCTATTGGCGAACCCATTGCATGATGATCACCGATGGGTTGTCATGATAGCCAGGCATCAGCTTGTGATCTCTGTATCTGTCATGATGAACTTCTTGTGAACGTCAACTGCTCACCAGCATTAACAGGAGATGATGACTTCTGATATACACTGCTATACACTGCTCTATACAGCACAAGCAAGCAGCTTCCATTCCTTTAAGAACACTAGCAAAAGCAGTAAAAAGCAAAAAAAAAAGTTTTTAAAGATATGAAAAAGTATAAAATATAACATAAAAGTTCAAATCACCCCACTTTTAGTCCAATTTGAAAATATTGTAGATATTTTTTTAATTTACAATATATTTATTTGGTCTTTCTGTATTCAGGAATATCCCACATATCAAAATATAAAAAAAAAACTTTTTCTAATTGGTTAAAATCATAATGAGAAAAAAAATCAAAACACCAGAATTGCAGGTTTTTAGCTGTCACAACAGAAAATAATGTAAAAACTCACGATCAAAACATCGTATATACCCCAAGATAATACCAATAGAAATATCAGCTCTGTGCAGAAAATAAGGCCCTCACACCCCCAGATCACAAAAATGTGAATTGTTACAACTTTGTGAAATTTGTGATATAAGCAAGATTTTTTTCTCAAAATTTCACAATTTTTTTACCCAGTTAAATAAAACAAAATGTAGACATGTTTAGTATCTCTATAATCATACTGACTTGGAGAATAATACCACCAGGTGAGAGTTATGGTAAAATAAATGCTATAAATAAAGAATACAAAAAACTAGTACAGATTTTTTAGCCACACTTGAAATTTACTTCCACTTACCATTGCATCATGTGACAAAATGAATGGTGTTAGGCTAGGGTCACACATGCGTTTTTTTTTTTTTTAAATCCTGATCCGGTTTTGAGCTTTTAAAAAGCTCAAAACTGGAGCAGGAAACGTTTCTCATAGGAGCCTATTATGGTAACCGGATTGCTTATCAAGCAATCTGGTTACAGGATCCGGCTCTGCAGCCTGTGTGAAAAATCATGCAGGCTGCAGTTTTTGGAGTGGTTCTAAGCCCCGCAATGTGGTAAACGCATTGCTCAGGATGTGTAATCCTGAGCAATGTGGTTACCATCTACTTTGCAAAGTGTTGACAGTATTAAAATAGAATAAATATTAATAATAATTGTGCCCATCATGTCTCTAGGGGGTGCCCACCCCCCTCTAGAGACATGCTACCTACTTAGGTGGGCATCTCATGTGTTAATATCTTATGTACAGTAAGCCAGCTCCTGGCGGCTCTGTACAATTTTCTGAATGAAGCCACGGCTTCACTGACAGCTGCGCAATACTATACGTAATGTACGTATAGTATGTGCGCTGTCCGAGGTCCTCAAGGCTTTTACATTAGATCTCTGGCGCTGCACTGCCCATAGATCTACTGTAAATGTGTACATACTATACGTACATTACGTATAGCATGTGCGCAGCTGTCAGTGAAGGAGGCAGCTTACTGTACATAAGATATTAACACATTAGATGCCCACCTGAGTAGGTAGCATGTCTCTAGGGGGGGGGCACCCCCTAGAGACATGATGGGCACAATTATTATTAATATTTATTCTATTTTCACAGTGATAACAGTTTGCTCATCCCTGCGGCAGCAGGGATGAGCAAACTGTATGGTTACCGGATTTCACATCCAGAGCAATCCGGTTATCGCAATGCAGTTCTATGACTAGGGATGAGAGAGTAGTGAAATACTTGACTTCTGGAGATTCGTAGCAAGTAGTTTTAATACTCATGTATTTGTCCAAATAGCAAGTGTAATGTTAGTCAATTAGTGATTGGCTCCACTCACACATCCGGCAATAAAATGAGTATTTCCAGGACAAAGCGGGAGGGTAGGTTTTTTTTTTCATTTTCACTACGTAAAACACCTTGCTGTGTCTCCCAGTGGGAGCCTTCCATTCAAGCTGCTCTCACTGGGGTGCCGACTCCCTTTATGTACTGAAGGGTGCTGACTATATGTGTCAGATCGTTCACAATCAACACATCTCTCACGAGCACCAGCGATACTCGCCGAGTAACGAGTATCGTGAATACTGTACAATCCTTGCTAGTAACAAACAGTAAAAAGTATACTCGCTCATCACTATCTACGACCAATAGTGAAATGCAGGCATCATGTTCTGGCTAATAAGTCACTAGTAAAAAAAAATGATTGAGAAGCTACCATATGTTTTTTTTCTTTGATATTGTAGTCAAGAAAAAACAATATATCTTCATGATGAATTGTCATTGGGGTTATCCTATATTATTGTCTTTTACTTTTGTAATAGGAGTGTTATCTTTCATTGTAATACCACAGCAAAATCTAAAAAAAAGGAAATATTAGCCTACTGTAAATTCTTAGTGGGTCATGAAAACAATGTAAACAAGATATTCAAGAATAGTTTTCACATAAAGAAACTTGAAAAATATACCAAAAAATAACATGACAGTTTTTCTTTAAAAGTGTTTTCTGGGCAAAAGAAAAATATGTTAAAGAAGGGGGATAACATGAACTCTTACCTTTTTGTACCTATACTTTAAAGTTTGATCTTTCCTTATATATTAACATTTATGCACTCATATAGTGCTATTAATTCCATAGCTCTTTACAAACATTCCGTAACATTGTCCCTATTGACGCTCACAATCTAAGGTCCCTATCAGTATGTCTTTGGAGTGTGAGAGGAAGGCAGGGTACCTGTAGAAAACCCACACAAACATGAGGAGAAACTTACAAACTCCTTGCAGTTTTAGTCCTTGGTGGAATTTCAAACCAGGACCACAGCGCTGCAAGGATAACCACTGACCCATCCTTCTTCGCCTTGCAGCGATGCACTCATTGGGTTATTGTTTATGTTCTACCCACCAATCCAGATTACATTTATGATGATTAATTGCCCTGCACACATCTCTATTTCACACTTTCAATCCATTACAACTTTCTTTTAGCAGCGTTTTCATCGACACTCCTATTTTGAAGCTTCCTCCGTTTCTCATTCAGCACTGCTTCCTCCATTACAGTTCCCTTTCAGCACTCTTCTCAGCTGATCTCCTCCACCGCACCCTCACTCCACCTTTTCTTCTAATTAGTGCAGTTGAAGTCACCCTCCTCTACCTCCACAGATTTTCTTCACCACCTCTCTACTCCATCCTCCTTTTTTTCTGCAACCTCTCTTCACCACCTAACCCATTAATGTTGCTCTCAGCTGCCTTTCTCCATGAACAGTGAATTTAAAAAAGGGTATGGCAGGTGGTAGCAGCACTGAAAAATGGATCTGGAGAGGGGTCAGTAAATGCGTACAGTTGTAGAGGAGGTAGGTGGCTAGGAGCAGGTTGTCTTCTATTGCAGAGTGACAGCATAGAATGATGAGAATACCAAGGGTCTCAAACTCCAGGCCTCGAGGGCCACACAATGCAGGTTTTCAGGATTTCCTTAGAGTTTGACAGTTGGCAATTTGATTACCAACTGTCAAATGCTATGGAAATCTTGAAAACCTGGACTGTGTGTGGCCCTCGAGGCCTAGAGTTTGAGACCCCTGGTTTATACCCTTGACATGTCCACTACCTTTCTCTCTCTCGACACGTCAAGATTCTCAGCCATGTTTCCTTTGAGATTATCAATCTGAGTTCAGTGTTCTGAGAAGTCCAGATTGAGCTCAGGAACAAGCAAGAATCATAACAAATAATGTAGGAATTCTCCAAATTTCTCATAGGCTTTACGAACAGAATGTCAACACAACTTTAACTTTTATCTAGATGAAGTTGCAATTCACATCCTGCATTATATGTTAAGGTTAGCTAACAATATTCAACAAAACTACATTAAATGCTGGCCACAAATGATGTGGATATCCAGTGGATGTCACACATTCATACACAATAACACAGACTCAGACATAATTTAATTTTTCATAATTATATTTGCCAGTGAAATAGTTAAACAAGACAGAGCCATCATTTACAGTAGTATTCTATTACCGTGTGACACTCATGCTATGATAACTATCTCTTAGTGACCTATATGTGAAATTACATATAAATTAATGCCACAGATTTGATGTTACATGTCACATTTAATGGTATCAAATTTGGAACCACATATTACTTTATGACATATTCTGACCTTCATGTCCATTAGTGACATCCACTTAAAATATCCATCGTAGTGATTACTATACAGTACTTATATATTACACTTCTCTGCCCTGCACTAACTACATTAAAATCGATATTACCTATTGTTTTAGATTTAGCTTAAAGAATTCCTTTAGCAATAGCGGGACATGCTACTGCACATGCTCACAGGCACCTGTCCTAGTGATATTCTTGAACAACTTTAAGTCAGTGTAAAAACATAGTGTCCATTTTAATTTAGTGATTACCTCCTAAGAGAAAATAAGTGACTAGCTTACTTAAGAAGTAACTGTGTTTTTCTTTTTTCTTTTCCTAAATTTATAGTACATGACAAAATGAGTATAGATCAGTGAATTTATTCTACTCTAATTTAATTCTAGTTTCACAAAACTCTGCATTAAAGAGAATACAGATGTTTTTGCAATTTGTTCTGAGAGAATTTAGCAAAATGTTTGCAAGTTGCTTTGATCATTTTGATGAACAGTAGAAGGCCTGCAAAATGTTAAAATAATAAAAAAAAAAACATATATTTGGCCATCCCCCAGATGACATTCCCACTGTCTGGTCGTCCATGCCTCCGCCCTACTCTCTTACCGGGTGTTCACTTTAGGTTACGGCTCCCAGGATCTAAGAGGCCCTGGAGTTTCCTGTACATTTGTAGCGAGGTACTGGTACCTAGCTGCTGGGCCTCGCCTCCGCTTCTGTCACAAGTCCCTTGCTATATATGCATGTTGGAGTGGTGTGCATGGCCCTTACGTGTTCCCGGTGGACACCATCGATCTTTTCGACCCTTTCCACAGAGGTGGCCGAGCAGATACCACAACACACCAGACCTTCGGTTGTCAAACAATCTTTATTGGTAACAAACGGGTACATAACGGACATAATCTTGCTTCCACCTGCACTATTTTTAAGGCTGTTACCTTTTTTCTTTCAGAATAATGTGGCCCTTACCACTTATCTTAATTATCAGGGTTTTCAGCTCAGGATGTCTAGTAACTTCAGGGTTCCATACCGCTTCCATCCAGCAGTCCCTGTGTCTGTAACCCTGTCCGATCAGGGTGGTTCAGGTACTGCTCCTGGGTTCCTTACTTAAACCTTCCTGCCCAGAGGAATCTGCCTGCTGAGAGGCTGAACTGACCCAAATACTACCGAGACAGTATGCCCTCTTCACGCCACAGCCTTCTCCTTACTGGCCTAGCCATGCATGCTCTGTGGAGCACATTACTGCTGTAAGTGATGCCACAGGGTCGCGCAATGTGCTGCTTGAAGCTGGCCACTACAAGAAGATTTACCGACGTCATCAGAACTGGAAATGACGTAATTCGCGTCATACCCGGAACTAAAGAGTGACATCAGACACAAGCTGGGGAAGAGTGGATTCTTATTACAATATCATGCCCATTGGGGTGTGATAAAGGATCATGGAGGCTGCAAACCAACACGCTCAAGGGGACTATTGCAAATAGCCCCCCGCTTCATTATCATCGTAATGAGTAAATATAAACGCATTTTTTAGAATATTGAAAGTAATAATTTAGCAGAGAGAGGGATAGTTATAATGGTAATAGGAAGGTGCAGGGACATGTATTGATAGGTTAAGTTGCTTTTAGGAGGTGAAAGGTTCACTTTAAATAAGTAACTGAGAAAAATGGCATGGGCTTCACCATATTTTCTAATGTCAGCCAAGGTAACCCAAGCAGCTGGGGACTGGAATTCTCAGCGTCATTAGGCCCAAGCATTCTGGGGCCACCAACCTGAAAGCTGCAGCCAACAACCGCCCCAGAATTGGCACCTCCATGAGAGACACTAAAACTGGTGGTTATCCCACTCTTCTAGCTGCAACCACAATAAAGTGGTTGATGTCAGCTTTGTTTAGGAGCTGACGTTAAGCCCTATTGCTAATGTCAGCTATTAGTATAACAGTTGGCCATTAGCAGTACTTTCAGTAAAGAGAAGAAAAACACACACACACAGAAATTTTTCATTACATACAAAATAGACAGAGACACCTCGTTACCCATTTTATTAGCTCCCACCAAATTCCCCTCTGACTTAATCCTGTAAATACTGTAATCTTGCCATGGGGCGGTGTGATGTGCCATGCCGCTGCCATCTTTGTATACCCGAGTGTCCATGGCATGTGTGTGCATGTGTCAGTATGAATGTGTATATATCTGTATATAAATGTGGCGCCCCTGCGACCAGGGTGGCCACAGGTAGAAACTGGAGCCAGGCAGGAAGGTAGACAGTTTGTATAGCAAACACCTCAAATCACATATCCACTGACATAGGGACCTAACCCGCAACCTGGGACTCTAGGCAGGCAAGGGGTAGTAGGGCTAGATATGAGTTGGTGAAGCGTAGTCATGGTAACAGACGAGTATATAAAGGAGAAACAGGAAGCAGTTAGCCAGTAGGAAAGTTCTGAGCAGAAAAGACCAAGAGTAGGCAGTTGCCGAGCAGCCAAGACCGGACTAGTACCATCAGGTCCAGGAAAGACGTGAGGGCCAGCAGTTAACTGACAGAAGAGCCTCCCCTGATATTACTGGGAAGTTACATGGGAAGAGAAGGACCCGGTGATCCCTTGTGAAACAGGGATACTTGAGGTTAGGCTAAAACCAGAGTGTCAGCTCTGGGGGGGACTGAAGATTAAAACCAGCTCACCAGACAGTCTGTGTTCCCAGCAGCATTAAATTGGTGGAATAGCCTCTGTCTTTCATTTACCGCTGAGATTTTTATTAGTTACAGTTCCTTATACTTATTGTTATTGTCCTGCATAGAATGTTTGCTGTTCTGTAAAGCATTGATAATATAACTGCTGTAGGGCAAAAGGATCAAAGTATCTAAAAATACCAGGTATAACCCAGAGAATTTTATAAAGGACTTTAAATACATATTTTAATTGACCTCTTATCAAACACTTCTAATTAATGTGACATTAGGAGTTAATAGAAATTTAAAGATCATAATTGACACTAAATAAAGATTCAGTTGATTAGGATTGTACAAACAATATACAATTTCTCATTAAATTGTGCTAAAATGGAAAATAAAAAATGTTACTTGCTAAAGAGAAAAACAAATCACAAACAATTCATTCGTATTAGTGCTCTATGTCCTGTCTAGTCGATTTTGATTATTGTCAACCATTCGAATAATACTTCACTGTCCTCTGTTTGGCTTTTCATGACATGTTAAGAACATCAGTGGCTGTATCTTTTCAAAGCATTGTTGGCCATCGTCTTATATTCTTATTTTCAAGCTTGGTGCCTTTCTCATACTGTGTTTTTAAATTAAAATATCGGCATTCTGTAAGGTAATATTAAGATGTGCTAGAGAGAAAAATAAGAAGTAACCTACAAAAGAATACTAAAAAAGAATCACCAACAATCCTTGATATATAATAATCAATACTGGCATTTCATACTTTAGTCTTGATGTTATAGTCTGCCGAAGGTGCATTAAATGTAAAGAAAACTTGCACCTTTTTCATGCTGCCCAATTTCAGTAAAGTACAGTATTTCAGTATTTTTTGGACTAGAAGACACACTTTTTTCCTCCACATTTTGTAGGAAAATGTGTGTTGGGGGTGCCTTATAGTCTGAATATAACATGTATATATAACTTTACTTGGTGGGGTAACATAAGGCAGGAAATGATCACTGCTGTAAAATTCTGCAACAGGGGCAACCACGTGTGCTGGCAATTTAAGAAAATGAATACTGCTTCCCCATGCCCGTATCTCGGCACTGAAGTGACAGATGGGCATGGGGAGCAGGTTATATTCAGTTTATTAAATAGCTGCCACATGTGATTGCTTCCCAGCTGCTAGGGAGATTTAGCGCTTGCTATTAAAGGACTGAGGAGCAGGGTGCCAGTGAGGGGCAAGTGTCCTAGCAAGGCACATGTGCTAAAATCACTGCCGTGAAGATGAGTGGTGACGGGCAGAAGCACATGTACCTTAGTAGCACAGAAGGCCGCAAAGTCCCTGTGCTCACGTTAACGATGTAAGCTTTGCTCTGTCATCACATTAGAAGCCAAAGTGGATGTTGCAGCTCAAGTGCTGCAGTGATGTAATGAAGAGGCTGGGCCGCAGCATTACATCTGTCCCTGCCTCTTCATTACAATCACTGCAGCACTTCACCTGAACAGGAGACAGTCCACTTCTTGGTTGTATTGCAGTGGCAGGGCCAGGCTCACATTGTTAATGTGAGCATAGGGACTTCCTGTTGCACTGTGCTACTAAGGTACATGTGTTTCTGCCCCATCTTCACTAATCTTTAAAGGGAACCAACCACCTCAGATGACGTGTATAAGCTGTTAATACATGTCCCTGGACCCTACCTACACCATTGCAGCTATCTTTTTGCTAAGAATATTGATAACAGCAAACCGAAATAAACAGTTTATAAACTTACATGGCTTTAGTACATGAGGGCGTCTCCCTTGGGCTCCAGTACGAGAGGGCTGTGTCTCCAGCAGCTTGAGTGGCTTTCCTCCCCCTCCCTCTCTGTTTGCAGGACGTCACTGAAGGACGTGATATTATCTTTCTGTGGGCGGGCACGGACGGGAGCTGCCTTGCGTGCCCGCCCACAATAAGATAATATCACGTCCTTCAGTGACGTCCTGCAAACAGAGAGGGAGGGGGAGGAAAGCCACTCAAGCTGCTGGAGACACAGCCCTCTCGTACTGGAGCCCAAGGGAGACGCCCTCATGTACTAAAGCCATGTAAGTTTATAAACTGTTTATTTCGGTTTGCTGTTATCAATATTCTTAGCAAAAAGATAGCTGCAATGGTGTAGGTAGGGTCCAGGGACATGTATTAACAGCTTATACACGTCATCTGAGGTGGTTGGTTCCCTTTAAGGCAGTAATTTCAGCATAAGTGCAGTGCTGATACACTTTCCCTGCTACCACCCTTATTCCTAGTACTTTAATAGCACACATACTATACCAGGATGGGGACCATAATCCACGATGGGGGCCATATATACCAGGATGGTATCCATATTCCAGAATGGAGGTCATATTCCAAGTTGAGGGCCTTATACAAAGATGGGAGTCATATAACAGGAAGGAAGCCTTTTATACAAGGATGGGAGCCATTTTTCAAGATGGGGGCTATATATACCAGGATGGAGACCATATTCTATGATACAGGACCATATATACCTGGATGGAGAAACATATATATCTGGATGGGGAAACATATGCCAGGATGGGGCACATATACCAGGATGGGTATCATATACTAGGATATTGGCCATATACACCGTGAAGGGGCCTAGGATGACGGACATTAGTATAGAATCTGGGGATATTACCCCCATTACAGTGTCAGCAGCAGATTCCCCCCACCCCATAACAGTGTGTAACGACCACATTTTTGCGCTTCAAACTTTTTTATATTTCCTTTGTCAGACAAGGACAAGTACAATATGTATTGACAGTCAAGATGCACAGGTACAGGAGGGAGAGGACCCTGCCCGCGAGAGCTCACAGTCTATGAGGGGCGGGTGGGATACAGAAGGAGAGGGTAGTGCCGATCGTGTGATGGTGCAGTGCACCGGGTCTCACTGTAGGCTCTAGGCTTGTCGGAAGAGGTGAGTCTTCAGGTTTCTTTTGAACATTTCCAGGGTAAGCGAGTGTCTGATGTGTTGGGGGAGAGAGTTCCAGAGTAAAGCGAATGCATGGGAGAAGTATTGTATGTGGTTGTGAGACAAAGCGATAAGAAAGGAGTAGAGAAGGAGTTCTTGAGAGGATCGCAGGTTGCGTGTGAGTAGGTAGCGGGAGACAATGTATGGAGGGGACAGGTTGTGGTTGGCTCTGTATGTCATGGTTAGGGTTTTCAACTGGGACCTCTGAGAAGTGGTGAGCCAGTGAAGGGCTTGGCAGAGGGGAGAGACTGGGGAATAGTGGGGAGACAAATGGATTAGTCGGGCGGCGGAGTTTAGGATAGATTGGAGAGGTGCGAGGGAGGAAGTGGGGAGGCTGGTGAGCAGAAGGTTGCAGTAATCAAGGTGGGAGATAATGAGAACATGAACAAGAATTTTTGCAATGTCATGGTCAAGGAAAGTGTGGATCTGGGAAATATTTTTGAGCTGGAGTCAGCAGGAGGTGGCGAGGGCTTGGATGTGAGGCTTGAAGGAGAGGGAAAAGTCGAGGATTACTCCAAGGCACTTGGTGTGTGGGGACTGGGGAGAATCAGCAGCCATTCACAGTGATATATAGATCTACTAGAGGAGGAGAGTGACTTGGCGGGAAGATGATGAGCTCAGTTTTGTCCATGTTCAGTTTTAGAAAGCGAGCAGAGAAGAATGATGACATGACGGAGGAGGGGAAAACGCCACTAGTGAGTGATAGGTTGAAGAGATGGGTTAGGGCAGGGATGAGGACTGTGGTGAGGTTCAGGGTGAGGTGGTAGGGGAGTGGATCGAGGGCGCAGGTGATGAGGTGTGATCTTGACAGAACGGAGGAGAGTTGACCTTCTTTCATGGTGGAAAAGCTTCCTTTGGACGAAGAGGGCTGGGTGGCAATGGGAGGAGGCCGGGGGGACCATGGGTCAAAGCTTTCTCTGATGTTGTCTATCTTCCGTTTGAAGAAAGAGGCAAAGTCATCAGCACAGATGAGAGAAGATGGAGGAGGAGCAGGGGGAGGAGTAGAGAGTTGAATGTTTTGAATAGTTGTTTGGAATTGTGAGACAGGGCGGTTATTAGAGGTGAGAAGTAGGCTTGTTTTGCGGTGGTGAGTGCAGCCTTGAAGTTAGTGAGGGACTCTTTGAACATGGCAAAGTGTACCGCGGAATCAGATTTGTTCCATCTCCATTCGGCAGTCCTGGACGCCCGATGCAGTTCTCTAGTGAGGTCGGTGAGCCAGGGTTGCCTGTGTGTGCAGGTTTTGTGAAGAGGCTAAGTCTGCGAGAAGGAGAAGGGACTCAGAGACTGAGTGGAAATCAATAAGTTTGAGGTTTCTGCAGGGGTGAGTGAGTTTCTGGAGAGGGGAAGCGTGGTAGGAGAGGAGGGGGAGGAGAAGGTCAGCAGGTTATGATCGGATAGGGGGAGGGGTGAGTTAGAGAGGTCAGTGAGAGAACATAGGCGGGTGAAGACAAGGTCCAGTGTGAGACCATCATTGTGAGTGGCTGTGGAGGACCATTGGGAGAGCCAAAGGAGGTGGTCAGTGATAGGAGTCTAGAGGCAGCATGGTGGGGGATGTCAATGGGGATGTTGAAATTGCCCATGATGGTGGTGGGAATGTCGGAAGAAAGGAAGTGGAGAAGCCAAGTGGTGAAATGATTGAGAAAGGTGGGGGTAGATCATGGGGGGCGGTAGATGACGGCCAGCTGGAGGTTATAGGGTGAGAAGATGCGGACAGAGTGCACCTCGAAAGAGGGGAGTGAAGCAGAGGGTGGCAGTGTAATTTGGGTAAAGGAGCAGCTGTCGGATCGGAGTAAGCCGACTCCTCCACCGTGCTTGTTGTTAGAGCAGGGGGGGTGGAAGAGGGTGAGTCCACCGTAGGAGAGTGCAGCGAGGGAGGTTGTGTCAGTGGGGGTGAGTCAGGTTTCGGTGATACCAAGGAATGAGAGTTTGTAGGTGGTGAAGAGGTCGTGGATGAATTAGAGTTTGTTGCATACCGAGCGAGCATTCCTCAGTGCTCCAAGTAGAGGGACAGGGGGAGCAGGGGCTGGATGGATGGGTATGAAGTTATGGCGGTTGTGAGAGTTTGTGTTGGGGAATGGGTGAGGGCTAGAGGTGACTAGGAGATGTAGTGGGGGACCAATATTCGGGGATATGACACCAGCAAGTAGGAGGAGTAGCGACAGGGATAGAAGGTGGGAACCAGAGAGGCCACGTGGTGGGCGTGCATGTCTGGAGACAAGGGACTGTGTGTGAAGGAACAGCTCGGAGGGGGGGTGAGGTGAGTGGGTAGGATGGAGGGAGAGATCACTACTTCCTTACTGGGTGGAGGGATAAACAGAATTAGCAGGATGTGAAGTAGTATGGGGGTGAAGGTGAAAAGAAAAGCAAACATTGTAGGTAGTAGCTATGGATGCAGCATATCAAGATGAGATACTTCAGGAGGTGAGATGTGGCCGGGGACAGGGTGCCGCCGGGGATGAGATGCAGCCAGGGATGAGATGCAGCCATGGATGCTGCATAGCCAGGGATGAGATGCATCCCAGGATAAGGTACAGGCAGGGATGAGGTGTAGCCAGGGATGAGATGCAGCCAGGGATGAGATGCAGCCAGGGGTCTGATGGATAGAGAAGATGAGCGAGGTTGATGAGGTCAAGCCAGGGTGCTGGTCGTTGGAATGAGATGTAGCCAGGGATGAGGAGAAGCCAGGGATGGGATGCAACCAGGGATGAGATTTAGCCAGAGGTGAAGTTCAGCCACGGATGAGGTGGATCCAGGGATGAGATGAAGCCAGGGATGAGATGCAGCCAGGGATGAGGTGCAGCCAGATATGAGATGCAACCAGGAATGAGATGCAGCCAGGGATAAGCTGCAGCCAGAGATGAGATGCAGCCAGGGATAAGGAGCTTATGGTCATATGTGCCTTATAGTCCAAAAAGTAAGGTATATATTTAACTTCAATGCTTTTGTATTTCAGAGAAAATATATCTTACAATATATTTTACAGTATATTTAAAAAATCTGCTTGGTACCATAGCTGAAGGTAAAACTAGCCAAGCACCCACCACAGTCAGCTTTTCCCAGTGCGCCTTTAGGTGATTGATAAATGTCTCAATTTGGGATGACAAATCTTGACAGTTCTCTCACTTTAAATTGGATGGCTGTTTGTGACAGATGCCTTATAATTGTCATCAGTCACCAATAAGTTCCTATGTTTAAAAATTTATATTTTTAAGTCATTTATTACACTGGTCAACAGCATTTTTGGTGCCAAAGATATTTCATTGAATTTAGGGTAACTTTGGGGTGCTGATTCTGAATATGTCATCAGTTTTGCCAGATTGGCTCAAGTTTTTGAGATTTTTCGTAAAATGTGTAACAAAAAAGACGTTTTTTGCTACTTTTTTAACGAAGTCTGTTATGTTTCTTCTATGTTTTGTCAGTGTATATTCACCACAAATGTAACAGAATGAGTCTGGATCGTTAAGACAACTTCTTCTTGATGAGTTCATGCTTTTCACTGGACAACAGAAAACAACATAAAGTTAGTGCAAAAAATCAAGCTATGAACAAACTTTTAGAACACTAATTAACACAAAACTATATTGAGAACTGCTCAGTTCAAGTACTAATCCAAAGAAATTAATGAGATGATGCGTCGCATTTACGAACAAGTGCTATAAATAAGATACCAAAAATCTCAAAAACTTGAGCCAATCTGGCAAAACTGATAGCATATTCAGAATCAGCACCCCAAAAATACCCCAAATTCATTAAAATATTTTGGGCACCAGAAAAAAAAATTTTTTTTGTTGACCTGTGTTATTTATGGGATAGGGCAACATGGTGTTGAATGGAATCTGTAAAATGTAATGTTACTTGCTTGTTCTAGCTCAGGGTAGGCCTTATATTCTTAATCTGGGAGAGGTTCCCTTTGTGATGTTCAGCACTGAGTTACTGTAGTAATTCACCAAACACTTCTGACATCATACCCTTAAAGGTACCGTCACACACGGCAATATTGCTTGCAATTTTACTGGCAATTTGCTGGTTGCAATGAAATCATGGACACATTGTTCTATTTTGTTGCTGTGTACAAATGGAACAATGTGTCCATGATTTCACTGCAACCAGCAAATTGCCAGTGAAATATGTGTGACGGTACCTTTAGACATTTTAAGGTCTCGTCAAATCACATTGATTCTACCCAATTCCCTAAGTATTGCCTTTGGTATCTTCACCATTTCCTATTTGACCATGTTCATTCAGCACTAGGGCTTGTAACTCAATGTAGACCCTTAGATTGTATAAGGAATTGCGGGTAACCTATTCTTTTGGTGTTTTATTCAATAAAAGAGTCTAGTTGGAATAGTAGTGCTATTAGTTTTCAGACACATTTCAACATTTTCTTACTTTTGTCTTCTTCAGGAAACCACAGAGATTTTACAAGGCAGTCTTAAGTAGTGTGTCAATTCAAAAAGTAGGTGTGTTCCCTGATGAAGCTGTTACTAAAGGCCCCGTCACACCTGGTGACGGGGCTGGGGAGTTTGGCGGCGACTGGCAGGTGTGCGCACGTTTTTGGGGCCCCGCCAGCATCACCGTCCCCCATTTACACGGGGCGACATCTCCAGCCCCGCGCCGGCGAGCTGACAGGCGGCATCGCTGCTGGGGTGTCTGAAAACTCCAGCGTCGATGCAGGACAATGGGAGCCTATGGCTCCCATCGCCTATCGGGTCGCCAGCGGCCTGTTACATGGGGTGATGTGTGCACATCGTCCCATGATGGTCGCCTGGTTTCAGAGCACTGCTCCAAAAACACGACATCGCCCCTTTACATGAGGCGACGTAGGGGTGATGTTATCGGCGACGATGTGGCCTAGTGTAACGGGGCCTTAACAGTGGGGATCAAGATATCTCTGTACATTTGGTATTATGCTAGCTGCGCTCCCTCGTTGTCTGTAATAGGTATTCTATTTATGCTCCATCTTGCAGTTATCATACACCCTTCTAGGACTGTATATAAGCTTTAGGCTGCGTTCACTCATAGCGTATTTTTGCGTGCTTTTTTTGCACAAGCTTTTCAAAATACGCAATGTGCTTTTTGTCTGCCGGCAAAGTGAATGGGAAAGTCACTTTGCCGTGCAGACAGTGTGTAAAAATATGCTGCGCTTTTATAGGAAAAAGCACCTGCGTAAAAAGAATGACCTTGTCAATTCTTTACGCACCATTTTTTCCCATAGGGGCGGCGCTGCTGCATCTGACTTCAAAGAGGGGAGGAAGAATCCTGCTTCCTCCTCCCCTCTGTGACACCTGTGACCGCCCATTTGATTTTGCAGTGTATTAATATACACTACAAAATCAAAGTTAAATAAAGACAAATGCATTAAAAATAATAAAGAATTAAATACTTACCTCTCCGACGGGTGTTCCGGTGTCCGGGAGCTAGGAGCCGCTGCTGTAATTGCCCTGCTAGGACCTGTGGTGATGTCAGAATGCGTTCCGGTCATGTGATATGTATCACATGACTGCAAGCGGCCAATCAGCTCCCATGACGTCACTCTGACATCACGGCAGGCCCTGGCAGGACGATACATCGCCTGCCTCTGCATCGGAGACCGAAGAAAAGGTGTCAGAGGGTAAGTATTTGATTCTTTATTATTTTTCCTACATTTGACTTTATTTAATTTAGATTTTGCAGTGTATATTAATACACTGCTAAATCTAATGGGGCTGTCACAGATGTCACACAGGGAAAGAGGAAGCAGGATTCTTCCTATCCTCTGTGACATCACCTGCGCTTTGTGGGGTGAAGAAAGCACAGTGTGAAAAAGCCCCTCCGTATTTTGTTGCGCTTTTTTGCGAATTGCGGCAAAAAGTTCTGGCAAAAAAGTGCAACAAAATACGCTAATATATGAACGTAGCCTTACTTGGGATTTTTTCACACCCTGTTCTCACTGTTAGGGTGATTATGTCTTACAGTAAGTATCTAACACTATACCATATGCTCTGTATGTATCCCTTTTACCCTGGCCAGTCCATTCATATTTTTGTCATTTTGTAGAATCATTCTATGTGTTTACTAACTCTTTGTTGTAACCCCTGGCCTCACTACAGTATATGTTTACACTATTGCAGTCAATATTGGGGATTTATTGCTGCTTATAAGAGTGCTTTGTTTCCGAGCAGACTAATTATAGTCCCACAGTCCTTGAAGTTGTATTTACACAATTTTAAGACCTAAAAACGAGATATTTTTTACCTTTTGATAGGTAAAACTATATTATTCAAAGAGGGAGTTCTGAAAAGTGGTGTAGCTATCTAGAGTGCATAGAGGACTTTCCGAATAGGACTAGCTTGAGCGCCTACGCAAATTGCGTAGCAGAGGCATAGAAGCCCCCATTCTGGTTGCAAAAACCGACAGGACTTTAATAGTGTTTATCATAAAGTAGTAGTTTTAAAACAATCATGCAGCCCCTCACCAGGTCCCCACTTACCAAATACATGCTTCTAATACATTTAAATCACATTTACACACATTAACATGGGGTACAAACCCTGCTTCTGAGGCAAGGGGGTCAGGGAATTGGTGTATTTAGTAGTGCAGATAAACATGGAGCAAGAATTGATATGCACCATGCAGACAAGAATTAGCAAAAGTGATAGACTTTGCTGGGAAAACACACTGCTGCTTACTTGGTGCAAATCTGCTGCTTATACCCAACAGATATGTACCAAATACGCGTCAAAGTATGCATCATGGGAATGGGCCCTAACAGAACCAGCACACGGATCTGGTATAATACCAGTACAGTTTCATCTGGTTTAAGGGCAAAAACCGTATCCAGTCAGATGCGGTTTATGCCTCATCTTGCCGGATACATAAAAATCGCTTATGTGAAGGCGCCTTTACATGTTGTGAACTACCTATATCTCATAGTTACACATTTTAGCACTAAAATGTTTGGTCGTAAGGTACTGATCATTTTTGTGGCATCTGCTTCATCAAGATTATATCATCCATATGTGAATAATAGTGCTGTATGAAAATTATTTTTCCCATTAAACTTACTGACATCTCGGAGTCTGACAGACAACAATAGAGGTATGTATGACCATTAGTGTTCAACATGTGATAAATGATTCGCTGCATTGTATTTTCCACTTATGTCCTCCCTCTTCTGCTAACAACATTATTTTGGTAAATTGACATAGCTTTCTGGCAGCTTTTTGAAGTGATAAATTATTACCATTTGGGGGAAATAGTCATTGCTTTTAATTTACTGTATAAGACTAGTGACGGGTTCAAGGGCTCGGCGGCTGTGATGTTATTGTTATCAACCGTGTACAACTTAGCCATGGTAGCATACTTAGGTAATGTGACCTCATCTTCTCCGCAGTTTAATAGGCGTAATGGCACTCTTCCCCTGTGTACGTCAACTACTCCTCTCGCTGTGAGTATGTGGGTCTGCTATCTGAGTACACGGGTTCTACCAGGGCTTGATAGTCTTGCCCCTTAATGCCTATTGCGGCTCTACACCAGACCAACATTTCAGTTTTGGGAGGAATTACAATGGGTATTGGATCACTTACTCGTACACTGCCGATCTCACCTCCGGAGATTTCTACCTGTTGCTTCAACATCAGAGCTTTGATCTCTTTGTGCAGAAGCCTCTGTTGTCCAGTTCCGGCAGTCTCGGCAATTTGCTGCAAAACACTTAACACTTCGGAAAAGCATTTCTCAATTACATTCATTCCTATCAGCATCACGGGTTCACGTTCTCGCCGGTTAACATCGATGATTATAACACCCTGGTTCTGCAATTCTACCTTCCCAACCTGAATATTCATCTCTAAATCCAACCTTTCTCCTGCACAAAAGTTCAAATCACCCCCCTTTTTCACCATTTAAAATAAAAGAACCCACAAAAATACACATATTTGGTATTGCCGTGTTAAGGAATGCCCGATCTAACAAAATATAAAAGAGAATTAATCTGGTCGGTAAACTGTGTAACAGAAGAAAAGCCAAAACACCAAGATTCCTTTTTTTTGGTGGCCACAACATTATAACATAATGCGAATCAACAAACATGCAATCGAACTATTGCATCTACCCAAAAATGGTAAATTAGAAACGTCATGTCAAGAGGCAAAAAATAATCTCTCACACAGTCCCATATCCCAAAAAATGACAACATGATACATCTCGAAAAATGGTGACAAAAGTGCAATTTTTTTCTTTGACAAATTTCCTTTTTTCATTTCTTTAATAATAATAAAAATACTCTATATGTTTGGTATCTATGAACTCGTACTGACCAGGGGAATCATGTCAGGTCAATTATACCATATAATGACTAAGGATTGACTGGCATCACCTTGTGTGTAGGTCCTACCAGAAAAATCATGAAAATATAAGTGAAAATCTGCTGCAACACTACACACTATGAGTATGTGAAATAGCATAATGGCTAACAATGAATGGCAGGGCTCTATGCACAGCTAAAGCTAGGGTCACACATAAGCCCTTGGTACATTTTTGGCATCAGTTTTTGCATTTTTAAATGTGTAAATTCTGAAGTTACACGTGAGGGCACTTTTCACACTACTGCTAAGAATACAGAGAGCTCAGAGTCATCAGAAAATAAAGAATCCTGTGCAGCAGATATTATGCAGAGTGAGGAATATTCCAGAGAATATCTGGATGAAATTGATTTCAAAGGCCTTGCTACAAATGCTAAAAATATCCAACAGACCGTGGCAACCTCCCACCAGATATAACCGACAGTCAAATGAAAAGATTCATCATTTCTCAGGGGTCTTGTAGGCAGGGGCGGGCTGGCCCAGGTGGCAGGGGGCAAGTGCCCCCTGGGCTGGTGGTATAGTCCACATCTAGGGCCGCCCCCTACAGAAACGGGCCGGCCGCGGGCGTCGCTTTGCGGCCGGCACATGACGCGAGACGGCCCGGCCGCGGGAGTTGCTCTGTGACGCTGGAAGTCTCTGATCAGGTAAGGGCCGATAGCACCCCCCCCCCCGCTTCTCAAGTCAGACCTGACAGCACCCCCCCCCACCCGCTTCTCAAGTCAGACCTGACAGCACCCCCCCCCCCCCCCCCCCGCTTCTCAAGTCAGACCTGACAGCACCCCTACCCCCCCCGCTTCTCAAGTCAGGGCCGGCAGGGCAAATCTGCCACCCAGGGATGGAGGCTCCAGCCAGCCCCTGCTTGTAGGCCATTTATAACATTTCCATGAGATGAAAATCAGGGAGGATGATTTTTCTTGCATACATTTTACACCAAAAAATCACAAGCCTGAGTATTGATCCGATGTTCATGGTTGTGTTATTCGCCAATGCTAGACTGTGCTTACTGTGAACCATGCTGGCTTTTTGCTGATCATAACTGTGGTGCTTACAATTCAGCTTGGGTAAATGGTGTGAGAAATTGGTCTCACCTAACACAGGCAGTGCATTATCATGAAAGCTCCATACCGCACATTAATGCATGCATGTTGATTCATCTGCGCAGTCATGGTACTGTAGATGAAGAAAACAAGAAGGAAATTAGAAAACAAATAAACGTCTGGAGGCAAGTTCTTGATTAATGTCTTATTAACACTGGCAATGGCTAATCTTCCCTTAAGAGGTCACACAGAATTAATAGGCCAAGCAAACTGTGCTGTTTTTTTTTGTCCATGATACAGTTGCTAGCAAAGTATGACCCTACTCTGCAGCAACTATTGGGAATGCCAAGGGGATCGGTTCATTATCTGAGCCACAGAATGCAGGTTGAGATTATTGCTTTACTGTCCAAGAAGATAGAGCTCAAAATTGTTAGTGAAGTCAAGAGGGTTACTTTTTTTTTTAATAATCATAGTCATAATCATGGTCATTTCTCAAAGTCAGACATCAGAAATACTGTGTGATACCTGAGAAATAACTTTGAGAATGGTCATATCTCAGTCTCAGAACTGACAACTGAGAACTAATAAATGATATCTGATAAATGATAACTGTGAACTTATCTATTATATAATCGCGAATCGGAAAAGCGCCCCTCCGCGCGCACTTTCCGATGTCGCCATGTGGATACGAATTTAACATTGGGCGCGAAGCGCCCAATGCTGCGCGAGCAATGGCCGCGAGGCCATTGCGAGTCGCTGGCCCAGGGCGAGCAATGGCCGCGAAGTGGCCATTGCGAGCCGCTGGCCCAAAATCCATCCACAGCCTCGGCTACAACCTTAGCGATTTACCGCTCAGGTAGCGCGAGCAATGGCCGCGAGGCCATTGCGAGTCGCTGCCTGAGCCGCAAATCGCTACCCGCCTCCGCACAGCCCGACCCCTATGTCCGCACAGCCCGCCCCCCCATGTCCGCACAGCCCGCCCCCCCATGTCCGCACAGCTCGCCCCCCCATGTCCGCACAGCCCACCCCCCCATGTCCGCACAGCCCGCCCCCCCATGTCTGCACAGCCCGCCCCCCCATGTCCGCACAGCCCGCCCCCCCATGTCCGCACAGCCCGACCCCCCATGTCCGCACAGCCCGACCCCCTATGTCCGCATAGCCCGACCCCTATGTCCGCACAGCCCACCCCCTCATGTCCGCACAGCCCGCCCCCTCATGTCCGCACAGCCCGCCCCCTCATGTCCGCACAGCCCGCCCCCTCATGTCCGCACAGCCCGCCCCCTCATGTCCGCACAGCCCGCCCCCTATGTCCGCACAGCCCGCCCCCTATGTCCGCACAGCCCGCCCCCTATGTCCGCACAGCCCGCCCCCTATGTCCGCACAGCCCGCCCCCTATGTCCGCACAGCCCGCCCCCTATGTCCACACAGCCCTCCCCCTATGTCCGCACAGCCCGCCCCCTATGTCCGCACAGCCCGCCCCCTATGTCCGCACAGCCCGACCCCTATGTCCACACAGCCCGACCCCTATGTCCGCACAGCCCGACCCCTATGTCCGCACAGCCCGACCCCTATGTCCGCACAGCCCGACCCCTATGTCCGCACAGCCCGACCCCTATGTCCGCACAGCCCGACCCCTATGTCCGCACAGCCCGACCCCATGTCCGCACAGCCCGACCCCATGTCCGCACAGCCCGACCCCATGTCCGCACAGCTCGACCCCATGTCCGCACAGCCCGACCCCATGTCCGCACAGCCCGACCCCATGTCCGCACAGCCCGACCCCATGTCCGCACAGCCCGACCCCATGTCCGCACAGCCCGACCCCATGTCCGCACAGCCCCCCCATGTCCGCACATACTTACATGTCTTCTTTGTCATCTGATCCTCCGTCCGGCCAGGCGTCCTCTTCCTCCGGCCCCGGGGGTCTTCTCTCTTCTTTTCGCTAACTTCCATCTTCGACGTCCTCTTCCTTCTCATTAAGATACAATGGACGAAAAATCCGCCATTGTACCTTAATGAGATCTGAGGCCCTCTTCTGATTGGTCGCTGTATACTGCCCTCAGCCAATCAGAAGAGCCCCTCAAAACTTAGACGCAGTTCTCATTCAGGTCCGCCTTTTTTTCCCCATTGACATACATTACCGGTGCGTCGGCGATTTTATGGCCGCCCACCTGGTTCTATTTGTCGGCCCTAAAATCGCGGACACACCGCTAATGCATCTCTATGGGCAGTCAGCCCGATTTCGGATTGAACGCCGACCAATCAGAATTCGAGCTGACTGCCCATAGACATGCATTAGCGGTGTGTCCGCGATTTTAAGGCCGACAAATAGAACCAGGTGGCCGGCCATAAAATCGCCGACACACCGGTAATGTATGTCAATGGGGAAAAAAAAGGCGGACCGCAATGAGAACTGTGTCTCACTCTCGCAAGTAAAAAAATAAATAAATTAAATAATAAAAAAAATAATTAAAAAATAATTACAAAATAATAAAAAAATAAATTAAAAATAATAAATAATTCAATAAAAAGAATAATAAAAAAATTAAATATATGCTAATTATATCAGCCCTTTAGCGGACCTGAAAGAGAACTGGGTCTCAGCCTAAATAATAAATTTAATAATAATAAAAATAATTAAAATATAATAAAAAAATTAATAAAAAATAATAAATAATTAAATAAAAAATAATAATAAAAAAAAAAAAAATGCTAATAATAATGATATTACTGCTAATAATAATGCTATTAATGCTAATAATTATGCTATTAATGCTAATAATAATGTTATTAATGCTATTATTAATGCTATTAATGCTAATAATAATGATATTAATAATGTTATTAATGCTATTATTAATGCTAATAATGCTATTATTAATGCTATTAATGCTAATAATAATGCTATTAATGCTATTAATAATGCTATTGATGCTATTAATTATGCTATTAATGCTATTAATGCTAATGTTTATCCTATTCATGGTATTATTAATGCTATTAATGCTAATAATAATGCTATTAATGCTATTAATGCTAATAATAATGCTATTAATGCTAATAATAATGTTATTAATGCTATTATTAATGCTAATAATGCTATTATTAATGCTATTAATGCTAAAATAATGCGATTAATGCTATTAATAATGCTATTAATGCTATTAATTATGCTATTAATGCTATTAATGTATACTAATATATTAATCCTATTAATGGCATTATTAATGCTATTAATGCTAATAATAATGCTATTAATGCTATTAATAATGTTATTAATGCTATTATTAATGCTAATAATGCTAATATTAATGCTATTAATGCTAATAATAATGTTATTAATGCTATTAATAATGCTATTAATGCTATTAATTATGCTATTAATGCTAATATTTATCCTATTAATGCTATTAATGCTATTAATAATGCTATTAATGCTATTAATTATGCTATTATTGCTATTAATGCTAATATTTATCCTATTCATGGTATTATTAATGCTATTAATGCTAATAATAATGCTATTAATGCTATTAATGCTAATAATAATGCTATTAATGCTATTAATAATGTTATTAATGTTATTATTAATGCTAATAATGCTATTATTAATGCTATTAATGCTAATAATAATGTTATTAATGCTATTAATAATGCTATTAATGCTATTAATTATGCTATTAATGCTAATATTTATCCTATTAATGCTATTAATGCTATAATAATGCTATTAATGCTATTAATAATGCTTATTAATGCTATTAATTATGCTATTAATGCTATTAATGCTAATATTTATCCTATTAATGGCATTATTAATGCTATTAATGCTAATAATAATGCTATTAAATGTTAATAATAATGCTATTAATGCTATTAATAATGTTATTAATGCTATTATTAATGCTAATAATGCCAAATTATTAATGCTATTAATGCTAATAATAATGCTATTAATGCTATTAATAATGCTATTAATGCTATTAATTATGCTATTAATGCTATTAATGCTAATATGTATCCTATTAATGCTATTAATAATGCTATTAATGCTAATAATAATGATATTAATGCTATTAATAATGTTATTAATGCTATTATTAATGCTAATAATGCTATTATTAATGCTATTAATGCTAATAATAATGCTATTAATGCTATTCATAATGTTATTAATGCTATTATTAATGCTAATAATGCTATTATTAATGCTATTAATGCTAATAATAATGCTATTAATGCTATTAATAATGTTATTAATGCTATTATTAATGCTAATAATGCTATTAATAATGCTATTAATGCTAATAATAATGCTATTAATGCTATTAATACTGTTATTTATGCTCATAATACTGCTAATAATGCTATTAATACTGCTATTACTGCTAATAATAATGCTATGGCTTATATTATTGCTATTGATGATGCGATTATTATTTAAAAATCTTTAAAAAAACAATAAACATATTTTAGATACCCGATGCATTTGCATCAGGCTAACAGCTATAACTCATATAATCAAATTAATGCACATTCTAGAATCCCGATGCATTTGCATCGGGCTCACATCTAGTAAATGATAATTGATAAACAATACTTGATAACTGATAATTGATAAATGATAAATGATCATTGATAATTGTTAAATGTTAAATGATAATCCATAAATGATAAATGATAATTGATCAATAATACATGATAATTGATAAATGATACATGATAATCGATAAATGATAATTGATAAATAATGATTGATAATTGATAAATGATAATCAATTATCAATAAATGAAAATTGATAATTGATAATCCCGGCACACTTGTCAGAGATCAGAGTCAAAGTGATTTTCGTACACAGAGAAGTCTGTGTGTATGTCTAGTATTTTAGTGAAAGAAAATTACCTCATCCAAAGAAAATCACTTTCTCTTCTCAGCTTATTGAATAGAGGAGTGGTTTAAGCTTGCCCTAAGAACATTAAAGTGGCAGGTTTGAGAACAGTCTTTCACATTGTTCTTATTTTTAAATTTAAATAAATTATGCTGGTTAATGCACACAATATAAAAGTGAAATATGGCTGAAAGTTGTCTATTCTTTAGGCTATGTACCACATAAATACATGGCATGCCTCATATTTTTTTAACACGTCAGGATGATAATCAGAATATAATATATTAAAGGTGAAATATAGCTGAAACTTGTGTATTAACCAGCATAATTGATTCTAAATAAAAAAAAATGATATGTAAAGTACGATTTAAAAAAAAAAACATGGATAGTGCTGGTTTTGAACCTTGGGTTCCAAGTCAAGAGGCAGCAAAATTAACTCTATACTATACAAAAAAAAAATTTTATTCCTATAGTTAGGACGTGACACTGAAGCATTTGTCAGAAATCATCATTTAGGGATAAGAAGTCAAGAGTCAGCTATCGAAAATTAAATATCAACCACCAAAGGTCACTTCACTTTGGTAAGTCTGCATTTTTTGTCTGTAAGTGAAAGAGAACCACATCTCTGTGTCATCTGGAATAAAATACTTGTTGCAAGTTTATCTGACTCTTGTGTGAACTTCCAGGGTTCAAAACCACAGCTACACATTTTTATTTTTTTAAAATAAATTATGCTCCTTAATAAACAAGTTTCAGTCATATTTCATCTTTAATATATGACATTCTGATTGTCAACCTGACAAGTGGGAGTGAAGCAGAGACCAGGGGAGCAGAGCAGAGACCAGGGGAGCAAAGCAGAGACCTGGTGAGAAAAGCAGAGACCTGCAAAGCAAAGCAGAGACCGGGGGAGTGAGCAGAAATCAGGGGAGTGGAGCAGAGCCTGGGGGAGCGGAGCAGAGACCGGGGGAGCAAACCAGAGACCGGCGGAGCAGAGCAGAGACCGAGGGAGCATTACCTTGCGACTAGCGGGTGCAGATGCAAACAACATTTTTACATAATGTAATGTGATTACAGCCTTTCCTAAGGAATTTGGAAAATGTACAGACACTTCTAGTAAATTACTGGTTCCCACCCACTTACCTTAGGCTAAGTACCATGTGAATACACAGCATGCCTGCTATTTTTTTTTATCATGTCAGGTTGACAATCAGAATGACATGTATTAAAGGTGAAACATGGCTGAAACTTGTTTATAAAGAAGCATAATTGCAATTAGCAATTATTCCAGATAATATAGAGATGAAATTCTCTTTCACTTTCAGACAAAAAATGCAGACTTACCAAAGTTAAGTGATCACTGGTGGTTGATATTTCATTTTCGATAGCTGACTCTTGACTTCTCATCCATGATCCATGATTTCTGACAAATGTGTCAGTGTCTTAACAAGGAACTGTCACCCCCCCAGTGCATGGCAAACTAAATGCAGCACATGTCTGCTGCATTCAGGGAAGGGGTCCCCATGTCTCTAGCCCCCTTTTAAGCTTTAAAAAAGACTTTACAAACCTTACAGTTAAGAGGTCGTGACCCACCCCAGGGTATGGGATACTCAGAACCATTATTAAACAGTTTTGGGGAGTCACAGGGGTCAAGACCCGGGTCCGTGGCCTTTGGGGCAGCTGTAAAGGGGGATTCTGGCTCGGTAGGGAAAGGGGTGGTAGAAAAGGGAGTTATTTGTGATTCCACCCATGGTATGTGACTATAGGTGGCCACCACTGCTGCAGAACCTATGGGGATGAGGGATGGGCAGCTGGGATGGAGCAGCTCCCCATGGGTGGAGTGAAACCCCAGGGCAGTGGAAGTAGGAAAGGTGTAGGGTGCTGGATGGCGGGTGCAAAGCAACAGACTCACGGTTTGTTGGTTCCTCAGTTCTTTTACTGGTGCAACGGCCACTGGAAGTTGGAAAGCTGAGTCCAGGCACCTGAGAGCAACTCGAGGTAATCTTCACCTGAGCGGTTCAGAGGCCTCCTTGGTGCACTGTGTTGGTGGGTCCCTGCTGCTGCATAAGCTAGGCTGATGGCCCTCTCTCCTGCTTGGTGCTGGTACGGCAGGCAACTTTATTAGCCCCTTCGTTTAGGCGGCTGTCTCCAGGCTCTGTATGCTGCTTTGCCTCAGGGCACAGTGTGGCTGGATGACTTGGAATCCTCCACCTTCCGGAATTGGCTGCCAGGTTATTAGGCCCTGCACAGCCTTAGACTCCGGTGTCCGTTCTTGGCACTGTTTCTCTGGGGTTAGCATGGCACAGCTCCTCTTCACAGGTGTTCCTACACTTACTCAGACTCCTGTCTCAACTCCTCACACTGAGTTAGCTATCCTGGGATGACCTTAGCACAGCTACGAGTCCACAGGATGTCTTCCTCAGTCCTCCTAGGAACTTAACTAACTAGCTCCGCCCAAGACCAGAATTTATAGGGGACTGAAGCCGGATCTTGATCTTAGTCTCCCCATTCAGGCCTGGAAACAGAAAGGTGTTGTGTGCAGTTACAGTCTGGTGTGGATATTCTTCTGTTGTTCTCAAGCGTGACACTACCACCCGGGGTCGATAACGACACTGTGGCAACTGGACCTTGTGGTGCCACATTTGCCTGGGTCGGATCTTAATAAGAGGTCCTGGCTGCTGACACAGCCCTCCCTGCCTTCTCCTTGTGTATTCTGTCCCCTCTATGTGTCTCCAGTACCTTTATACTTCAAAAACATCACAGCCTATTGAAACATATATCGGCCTGGTTAAGAGGGATGTAACAGAGGTACTCAAGGAAATAGAGAGGGGGAAGTTGCACCTCCGTAATGATCTTACAACTGAAGAACACATAGCTTTACAATCATTAAAAGATAATAAACATATAAGTGTTAAACCTGCAGATAAGGGTGGGGCGATTGTTTTCATGGACAAAGATTATTACATGTCCGAAATCAAGCAACAACTTTTGGATGATAGCACGTACACTCCCTTTGCTAAAGATCCCACAAGCAGAGTATCACAGTAAGTTAAGGAGAGTGTGGATCACTATTAAACAGGGGGGTGATAGATAAAAATATACGGGAGTTCTTGATAAACTTATATCCCATCAAACCCGTATTTTATACACTCCCTAAAATACTTAATAATCTACAGCACCCACCGGGATGGCCAATAGTAGCCTCCACCAACTCAGTACTGTCACCTATAGCTATCTTCCTCAAAAAATTATTGACTCCATACCTAGTTCCAGGTCGTATCTTAAGGATACGTCTGCCTTCCTGTCTCAGATACACAGCCTTGGAGTGATCCCTACAGGCTGCACACTAGTCACGATGGACGTAAACTCACTCTATATGAGTATCACACAAAGAGTTTGGAAGCTGTGAGATGGTTTTTGGACAATCATAGTGAGCTAGTGGACGACAAAAAATCTTTGCCTTGATCTACCTAAGCTGGTCCTCGAAGAGAATTTCTTTCTGTTTGATTATCAATTTTTTCTACAGCGAAAGGGGACCGCGATGGGATCCAACGTAGCGCTCCCATATGCAAACATTTATATGATGCAATTTGAGGACAGTCACGTGTATAAAAATCACCTATTTCTGCAACACATTTTACGTGGAAACGATACATAGACGACATTTTTGTAATCTGGAAGGGCGACTTAAATGATCTAAATGACTTTTTTGACTACCTTAATACTAGGATTTCAGGTCTCACGTTCACACTGCATCATGATGACATCAAAATTAATTTCCTTGATACAATGGTAATCTATGACCCCATTAGGTGACTTAGTACTGACCTGTATACCAAGCCTACTGACCAAAACAACTTGCTTCATTTTTCTAGCTGTCACCCGAAGCATATCAAAAAAGCATTACCTAACTCCCAACACTGGAGAGTCAGGCGTATCGTATCAGACCCCACATTGCACAATACCAGACACGATTAGATGACCTTAAAATTCACACAAAGAGGATATCCAGAAATCCTAGCCAAACAACAGACTTTAGACCGCAGAGACAAAACTCCAGCTTCGTCTAGACTCACCTATGCGACAACTTACCATTCCTATTTCAGTGCGGTACGCGTCAAAGTGATGCAACATTGGCCATTGCTGTCCACACCTTACCCTTAATATTGAAGAATTTAAAACTCCTCCATTATTTTGTAATAAACGGGCACGCAACCTGAGGGATCATCTGGTCAGGGCGCATGTGGACTCACCTAAAAACACAGTTAAAACAACAAACCCTATCCTCAGTAAGGAAAGGGACCTATCCATGTCTCCATTGTTTACAATGTTGCCATGTAATGAAGGAAGATTCCTTCTTGCACCCTAGAACAGGGAAAAGATATGGAATTGAGGGCTTTCATACATGTGATTCCAGTTATGTCGTGTACCTCCTAAAATGCTTGTGCGGTCTCGGGTATGTTGGGGAAACCACCCAGCATATCCAGGACCGCATCAGTAAGCATAAATCAACCATAAGATGCAAAAATACATTGCTACCGGTCCCTGATCATTTTATAGAGAGGGCCATAGCATTAGTCAACTACGGTTTCAAATACTAGAACATATTTCTCAGCCCAGGAGGGGCGGCAACAGAGTTAGGAAACTCAAACTATGAGAATCATACTGGATACATACCTTGCAGACACTCAATTCTAATGGACTAAACAGGAATTATGACATTATGTATTAAATACTCCATATCTTAATAGACATAGGGTGTCCTGTCCAGTTGCCGCCCTACCTGGTGATATAACCACGTTTTTTTTACAATATTCAATTGTTCATAACGACTAAGCTATATAATCATAATGAATATTTAATCTATAGGTTACATTATGTGAATAAGTTGCATTAACATTGCCTTTCCTTTTCTCCTTTACAGAGAACCTTTGAAAATTAGAAACCCTCTAATTGATTTGCCTGTCTATGCCTGCTGTTTCACTCTACCTGACAGTGCTTTTTAGCACTAATCCTGACATTTACAGCGCTTATTAGCGCTAGGTAAGTCCATATTGATACACAGCGCTTATTAGCACTCCAATTCTAGGTCTACAGCAGTTTTTCACTTCCTTATAAGCATCCAGGAACGCCCCTCACTCATCTGCGCATGCGCAGGATATGTCACCTGGTCCCTATGCCTGCAGACAGACAACTTGCGTTCCACCTGCGCTCCCCCGCCTACTGCTGCACATGCACCGGATGTCATCACAACCGTGCACTTCCGGTTACGCCCTGTGACTGGTAGTAGCGGCAGAACGCCGCTAACACAATGCCCACATACACTGGAGACTTATAAAGGGCGCCCCCAGGACACAGTAGCCGGATACTAAGGTAAACTAAGATGCAGGAAAATGACAGATTACCACATGTGACAATGCTTGCCTTATTCTACCTTCATGTTAACCTAGCGCATTTTCTTTGATTTTCGCCCAGAGGGCTTTCACATAGAGGGGCAGCAGTACCTGAATACAGTACATAGAAGGTATCACATTAAATGCAGTGTTTTGTAACACATTGTCTAACTAGTTCCTACTCTTTTCACAGTTTCTAGGGACAAAGAACCCATTAACCCCGTCATACAGATAGCTGTAGCAAGCTGTAAGCAAGTCTTCCTGCATAAGTTAAGTATATTCCTGTGCACCCTCTTTTAATAGTGGTGTTTCCACCTTTCCCTTGACAGAACAGCTTTTACCATTCCCTCTGTAGGGAATAATAAACGACCAGGTGAACACTCTTCCTGGATCTTTACTTCCCTAAATATCCCACAGGTAATTACACATATTCCCTACTTTTTTCTTTTTAATCCTTTTGCTTTCTTTTTTATTTTCTCAATTTTTCTTTGCTTTTTTATTCAATACCAATTAGGTATATCTCACAATGTCTGGTGCTGCATAGCACTTGCATATAAGGTTTATCCATTCTAACACTGCGTATACGGTACAGTTTCTTTATTATTTATCGTATATACCTTCTATCACAATTCCCTTATTGAGGGTTGTGATTTTGATTATGCACAATTATCGAATATTTGTCTATATATCCTTTCACTTAGTGTGGTATCCTTAAGAAAACATATACACGTGTTATGTGCCCTAATGTGGATCCACCTCGGGCGACACTTTGACTGCTATGAAACAGACATATCGAACCCAGGATAAATTTCCTGGGTAGGCTTGTATAATTCTATTGTAAACTTGAATCTGCAATGTGTGACCCTGTATAATATTATGCAAATACCATTGTATCCGATTGTTTTTTTGTTGTTTCACAATTTTTGTAGTGCAATTGATTTTCCCTGAAGAAGACTCTATATGAGTCGAAACATTGGGATTTTTCAGTTTCTATAATAAACAAAAGCAAGAGAATTAAATATCTTTGCTAGAACAAACTTTCTCATTTTTTCTGTGAGTGTGTGCCAACAATACGAGTATACTATTGGATAGAATATTTTTGAGCACCACACAACTTGGTGAGCCAAGCTCTCTCTCTACATTTTCTATGACTTTCACAAATGATCATGTCCTAAAATGAACACCATATGTGTGGGAAGGGATGATATATCAGATGAGAAATTGCTATGAGAGGAGGAGAGCTGATAGAAGGGTTTATAATGTGACACAGCTAAACTAAGGCTAGGGTCACACTGGCGTCATGTATGCGTTTTTTTCCATGTGTTTTTCACACTTGTCTTTTGTGAAAAACGCACGGAAAAACGTATCCATAGGCCCCAATAAAAAAAATGCATGGCCAAAGTGCCATGCATTTTTTTAGATGCATTTTTTGGTTTAGCACCAAAAAATGTTGTATGCTGCATTATTTGGTGCGTTTTTGGCGATTTTCAAAAACGCATGCGTTTTTGTAACATGGGGCCCTATGGGAAACACATGCAAAAACGCATGACACTAAATGGTACCATGTGTTTTTGCATTCGTTTTTGCTTGCGTTTTTTAAGGCTGCTCCAGACCTAACATCAAAAACGCAGCCCAAAAACGCTAGCTGCCAAAAACACCCTAAAAACGCAGCCAAATGTGACCCTAGCCTAAGGCTGGTTTCACACTGCAGTTTTTTCCCTGATCAGGTTCGATCAGGTTTGTGTGCCAAAACCAGGAGAGGAACCAGGAGAGGAACTTGCAGAGAAAAAGTATAATTGAAAGATTGACACCTGTTTTTGCCACACAAACTGGATGGAACCTGATCAGGTAAAAAACTGCAATGTGAAACCAGCCTTAGGGCAGCCCTGGACCAAATCTGACCGCAGTATGGAGCTGCCCTTAGTTGGGCTACTTCACAGGGAATTTATCTAAAAAATATTAGTCAGATATACTTTATAATCATAAAGGAGGTTAGGCCAGGAGATCAGAGCTCTTTGTCATACATCTCCCACTCTAAATATCTATGATAAGGTATTATTGATTGACAATATCTCCCAAATGAATAACAAAAGCTAAAAAAATGTTTTATTCAGCTTTGTAGCCCTTATTATGTGTACATCTTTATGTGACATTTTTAGAGATAAGTCCTCTTTAATCATAAGGATGTACATATCCTTGGTATGAATAAGCTACATACATTCAGAATGTTTAATATTTAAAAGGTCTACATGTCTGCAGAAAGTTAATTTGCATGAAGATGTTCATAAGGGTTGCTTTCGTCATTCATCAGATGATCATTAAAGGTACCTTTACACACCACTACAGAAGGTTAGAAACAACCGGGTGTCTCACGTGCACGAGCACGTAGCAACGGTTCCAAACGGTACCCGATACCGCCTTTACACGCCGCTACAAGGTGCTCTACAGAAGGTTTTTTCTATCCCTGGAGGCACCGCCGGGTGCCACAAGTTACCTTCTGTAGAGCACCTTCCCTCATTTACACGCCGCTACAGAAGGTAATATGGGAGGACCTGGGGCAGCAGGGACAACACATAGGCGTGCCAGAATTGTGGATTACGAGACGCTCGTACGATGATTGGACAATGCAATAGCATCATGATTGGTCAGCCAGCGCAGGAAGGCTGGCTAATACATGACGCTATTGCAATTGTGTAGTGTGACTGGTCAGCTCCTTAAATATGCCACCCTATGCAGCGACAACCAATCGTAACGCAAGAGCTTCCACCAATGATCGCTGGAGGGGGCGTTTTCCCGGAGGCTGTGTCACTCCCCAGGGTGTTAACTAGGTGGCGGAAAAACCTTTACCTTACCTTATTTAGACGCCGCTACCATCGGGTTGAAATCAATCTGTTTTAGAGAGTTGATTTGATGGTGCAAGATACATTTGTCTCCGAAACCCGGTTGTTTTCTACCTTCTGTAGCGGCGTGTAAAGGTACCTTAAGATTTGGCTTGTGTATATCAACTGTGTCTTGAAAATGTATACATCAGTAAAAAAGTTAGGAAGTTCATGAACCATGAAAAATAAGTTTTTTTTAATAAAGCAGACATTATTAGCTAAAAAGATAACTAGATGTTATGGCCCCTTTACATGCAGCTACAGGTGACAGGTTTTCCACAGGTAACTTACTGGTTGCAGTGAAATCATGGAGACATAGCTCTATCTTGGTGTACAAATGGAACTATGTCTCCATGATTTCACTGCAACCAGTAAGTTACCTGTGGAAAACCTGTCACCTATAGCTGCGTGTAAAGGGGCCATTAGGGTACCTTTACACGCCGCTACTGGATGGTGGAAACAACCGGGTACATGAGAGAAATGTATCTTGCACCGCCAAATCAACCCGAAGTAGCGGCGTGTAAAGTAGGTTGCATCCACCCGTCACCTCATGAACCTGTTTCCGAGCAGTGCTCATAAACAGGTTGATTTCAAGGGGATGGTTACGGGCTGTCACGGCCTGTCACGGCATGTAAAGAAGGAACAGGAGGGTTGTTGCCACACCATGCGATGTACCTGGGGCGTGAACACAGGCTCCGGGTTACCGCGCCCCATCAGCGATCATTGGTGGAAGATGCTGCGTTACGATTGGTAGACGCTGCATAGGGCGGCATATTTAAGGAGCTGACCAGTCACACTACACAATTGCTCGAGCGTCATGTATTAGTCAGCCTCCTGCACTGGCTGCCCAATCATGATGTTATTGCTTTGTCCGGAATTCTCGTAATCCACAGTTGTGGCACGCCTATGTGTTTTCCCTGCTGCCTTTGTTCCGCCCATATTACCTGGTTATAGCGGCGTGTAAAGGAGGTGAGGTTAGTTACAGAAGGTTACTTGTGGCACCCGGCGGTGTATCCTGAAATAGATGTAACCTACCGTAGCGCACCTAGTTGCGGCGTGTAAAGATGATGCGTTTACCGTTTTCAAATGTTTGGGCGTGCTCGTGCACGTGATGTACCCGGTTGTTTCCACCATCCAGTAGCGGCGTGTAAAGGTACCCTTAGTGAAATAGCTGGGATATTCCAGAACATTGTAGTTGTGTATAATAAAGGCAATAATGGATAGGAAATGTATGCATATTTAGAGGAAATTAAACTTAAATAGTTTTTGGATGTAGTTCCCTCTAAATTGTAACGGCATAGGTTTTTATGAAAAATTTAACTTCACTGTCAGCATCAAAAGCTCTGTGATGTTTATTGTTCATGCTTTTTAGGATCTAGATGGAAAAGGATATTCAATCTTGTTAGATTTTCCATTAATTAAACATTGTCTGACAATACAAATGTATTTAGCAGCATCCAGTACTTCAGCTACTTAAATTAGGCACTGTCATATAATCATTATTAGGAAGACTTGTATTATTAATGGTTCATCAATATTTTATAGTTACCTTATACTTAATATTTCATAATTGTGTAATTCTGACTTGTTTGCTTTAAATGTCCCAGTAGAATTTAGAAGAACCCTGAATTGTTGAAAAGGAAAAAGACAAGTGCAGCGCTTCCTCTGGGCGTAATATGTTTTTTCCAGAGGTGAACACATTTTTTATAATGTAGTTATGCTCAACTGCAATCAGCAATAAATGCACATTGAGATTCTCAAGGAATCAATTCTCCAGGTGTCTCTCCTCTGTGTCCTGTGTAGTCCAGATAGGTGTGCAGCTCACTCTGGAGAACTATGCAATGATCCAACTTTGGATCCACATAAGTAGTAATTTCACAGTAAAAAAGAAACCTCCAGGTTGTTGTGGCGGTAGTCACCTTAAAGGCCCCGTTACACATTTCGACATCGTTCCCAACATCGTTCAAAAGTGACGTCAGGAACTATGTTTAAACAACATCGTTGTTGCGACGTTGCGTGTAAACGCACGATTCAACAACGATAGTTGTTCAAGTCTGAATTGACAGGTTTTCCTGCATGCAGGAAAACCTGTCAACTTCAACTTAAGCAACATGCGGTATTGTTCGGTGTGACACCGAAATAGCGATGTCACGGCCGACTTCACCCATTCACAGCAGTGAGGAGGGATTGTTTGCGGTGTTTGCGAACGATCCCTGCTCACAACATCGTTGCTGACTTGTCCACGATATCTGGACGTGTGACATTTCATCAACGATGTCAGCAATGGCCACGCGCACCTGAGATCGTTGCCGACATCGTTTCAACAATGAAGTGTGTGACAGTATCTTTAGACTTCCAAATGGATTTAATTCCAAAGAATATTATACTGGAAAATTATGTTTAGTTTTTAAAAAAAAAAAAATTGGATATATTAAAATACAGTACAACGCATTTCTGCTGCTATTTTTGCGGTGCAGCCCTCAACAGGTCCATAAAACAAGCAACACATACATAAGAGCACTAAAATATAATGTTACAACCCCAAGGCTTTTCTGTTTATGAAGGTTCCCTTAAGGGATTACCAGTGTGGGACCCAAAATCCAACTATCAGGTTCTCTTCCCAAAAGAAATCTGCATGCTTTCATTTAAAGAGCCACAATTTTTTTTCTTCCTTCTTATATACGTACTAGATGGTGGCCCAATTCTAACGCATTGGGTATTCTAGAATATGTATGTAGCTTATTTATGAAGATTTAACAATAATGCAATGAATACACGATATCTATCTATCATCTTCCTATGTGTCTATTGTGTTTATTGAATATTCTCCTGGGTTTGCCTTAGTTGGTAGAGCATTCATGTTGTATGAATGGCGAGAACATGTTGTTGTCTGTTTGCCCTGTCTTCTGGAGATTCATTCAGCCGACAGTGTCTATGAGATTCGACATCTTGGGCTTGTCTTGCAGCAGTTTGTTGTGGTGTCTCCTGTTGCCGGCGACGTTTGTAAGATGCCGCATCCTGGGCTTGTCTCACGGCAGTTTGTTGTGGTGTCTCTTGGTGTTGACGTTGTTGTCGTCTTGCTGCTTCTGCAGCTTTTCTGTCATCGTCATTGGCGTATTTGCTCTTACGACCAATTAAACCCATTGAATAAACGTGACTGATGTAGTTCAGACTGTCACTGACACAACGTGTGAAGTAAATGTGACTGAAGAACAGCACACGATGACTGACAGACCTTGTAAAAAGGAGTGAAGTGCGTCACACTATGAGTGGCAGACCTTATAAACAGGAGTATAGTGTGTCACACTATGACTGACAGCCTTGCAAACAGGAGTAAAGTGCGTCACACTATGACTGACAGCCTTGTAAACAGGAGTGAAGTGTGTCACACTATGACTGACAGCCTTGTAAACAGCAGTGAAGTGCATCACACTATGAGTGGCAGTTCAAATTGTGTGCCAATATACCAAGCCATGCTCCGCCTCGCTGATTGGTTGCCGCCAGCAGCGGCGAACAATCAGCGCACTTGGCGCGTGTTTTAAATTAGCGAAGTGAGTTCTAAAACACGCGTCAAGTGCGCTGATTGGTCGCCACAGCTGGCGTTGCCCATTCAGTGAAGCAGGGGTTTTGAATCGCACACTGCTGATTGGTCGCCGCTGAGAGCGGTGAACCAATAATCGGCGCGGGATTCATATTTCCCACCAAGCCGCACCGCTTCACTCTTTGGTCTCTGCCGGCCGCAGTGACCATTCAGCGAAACGTGATTTAAAACATGCGCCAAGTGCACTGATTGGTCGCTGCAGCTGGCAGCGACCAATCAGCGAAGGGGAGCACGGCTTGGCAGGGGTTTTAAATCTCTTGTCTGAAATGTTTAAAATCTATTTTATGTGTTTTCATTTCTCAGATCTGTTTTATTACAATGTCATTTTAATTTTGGCCAGTAACATTGCAAAGTCTGCCTGTTTAAGGAGAGGAACTGACATCACTGTTCATTACAGCACCCGTTGAAGCGCTAAAGCGCAAAATGGTGTGGACGTAGTCAGTCCCTGCAAGTTTCTCCTCCCTGCACAAATGTAACCCATTTTCCTTGTTTATAGAATAAAAATCTGCACTGCATTTGAAGACTGGTGAGTACCGCCTACATTTTCAGTACATATTGGATATATGTCTTTACCTTGGGCTGAGCAACGCCTGTCGGAGTCCTGCTAAATAGTAATCACTACAGCTGGTGTCACCTCTTTAATAAGCCTATGGAGTTGTTGGTGCCCGGTCTTAACTTCTTACATGCTTTTATATATATGTTGTTTGTTTTATGTACCTGCTGAAGGCTACACCACAAAAAATAGCAGCCGAAACACATTGTACTGTGTTTTAATATATCCTTTTTTTGTTTGAAAAATAAAAGTAATTTTTCAATATTACATTTTTTGGAATTGGATCCCTTTGGAAGTCTGACTATTGCTACAACAGACAGGAGGTTTCTTTTTCACTATGAATCCACTAGAATTTAGGTAATTTCAAAACAAGCTCAATAACTTCTATAAAAGATCCTATTTGATATATGTTATGACCAATGGTACTAGAAACTAAAAATATTTTATGAAAATGTATAATTATATACAAATACACTGCTCAAATGCTCAAAAAAAATATAGGGAACCCCGGATGGGTTTAGCGCCAAATTTTATTGGAAATATGTGTCTCTTCTGGAGCCTTTTCTTACAAAGGTGTTTAACTCTATATCAGCTGACCACCCTTTTCCCTAAACAGACATTGAAAACCACAATTACTGCTATCCCCAAACCTGGTAAAAATCCTGACGTGCTCCAGTTGTCCAATTCCGTTGATTAACGTGGGCGTGAAGCTGTTTTTAAACTCCTGGCCACTAGGCTTGGGTCTTCTCTGCCTCAACTGATAGACAACGACCAAGTGGGCTTTGTTCCCCACTGGGAGTCGAGAGATAACACCATCAAGTCTATTTTAATGATCTCTAATGTTTGCAATGAAAAGACCCCCACGTGTGTGCTGTCATTTGATGCAGAGAAGGCCTTTGATCGGGTAAATTGGCGGTTCCTCGAAAAAGCCCTACCTCATATTAAACTGGGGGTATCGTTCCAAAGTAAAGTGATGGCTTTGTACTCTGACCCCTCAGCTAGGGTAAGGTGCAACAACATCTTGTCTAAGGCCTTTCACGTTAGAAACGGAACGCATTAGGGCTGTCCCCTCTCTCCTCTCCTGTACAAACTGGTTATGGAGCACTTGGCAAATGCCCTGAGATTAAATTCTGATATCCATGGGGTCGCAGTAGGAGATCGCATGTATAAGCTTGCATTGTACGCAGATGACCTCGTTATATATTTCATGAATCCTGAGACTACCATCTCTTTCATACTTAGAGAGTTTGACATGTACGGTAAATTGAGCAACTTTTGTGTCAATCTAACAAATTCTGCAATACAGAATATTGGTTTCCCAAACGAACACGTTACGACTCCAATGAGCATTCCCATTTAAATGGTGTTCATCCTCAATGTCTTATCTTGGGACCCACCTAATGGCGGAGCTTTCTCTCTTATGTAAAATGAACTACAAAAATTTACTCCAAAAATCACTACTGATCTTACAGCATTCGATTGCCGTATGTTGTTTTGGTTCGGGAGGATCAATGTTCTAAAAATGGACATACTACCGAAAATGTTATACCTGTTCCAAGCAGCCCCGATTGCCCTTCCCCACTCCTTTTTCATGCAATTACGTCGTCTAAACTTGAAATTTGTATGGAGACAATCTAAGGCTAGGCTCGCAAGGGCTGGATAGTGACTTAAGGGCTACTAATACCCTGGGCTATGTCCTTCCCTGGTGGGATAACTGGCTGGTGTCCATGTTGTAGACTCTTAACCGAGGCTCCATGGACTTCATCTGCATAATCTAAGGCTAGGGTCACACTTGAGGGCTGGATGCAATTTTCCATGCGATTTTCACACTTGGATTGTGTGAAAATTGCATGCAAAATCGCATCCATATGATATAATGGCAAAAACGCATGCCCCAATGCCAAAAATGCATGGCTAAAGTGCCATGCGTTTTTTGGATGCGTTTTTGGCTCAGCACCAAAAAAATGTCTCTTGAGACGTTTTTTGATGCTTTTCCAAAAATGCATGCGTTTTTTTAACCCCTTCATGACCGAGCCTATTTTGACCCTAAAGACCGAGGCATTTTTGGCAATTCTGACCAGTGTCCCTTTATGAGGTAATATCTCTGGAACGCTTCATTGGATCCAAGCGATTTTAAGATTGTTTTTTCGTGACATATTGGGCTTCATGATAGTATTATATTTAGGTCGATAATTTTTGCGTTTATTTGTGAAAAAATCAAAAATTTGGCAAAAATTTTGAAAATTTAGCAATTTTCAAATTTTTAATTTTTATTCTGCTAAACCAGAGAGTTATGTGTCACAAAATAGTTAACAAATCACATTTCCCACATGTCTACTTCACATCAGCACAATTTTGGAAGAAAAAAAAAATTTTGGTAGGACGTTATAAGGGTTCAAAGTTCATCAGCAATTTCTCATTTTTCCAGCAAAATTTACAAAACCATTTTTTTAGTGACCACATCACATTTGAAGTCCCTTTGAGGGGTGTACATGACAGAAAACACCCCAAAGTCACACCATTCCAAAAACGGCACCCCTCAAGCTACTCAAAACTATATTCAAGAAGATTATTAACCCTTCAGGTGCTTCACAGGAACTAAAATAATGTTGAAGGAAAAAATAGACATTTTAATTTTTGTAACAAAAATGTTCTTTTAGCCTCAATTCTTTCATTTTCACATGGGCAACAGGATAAAATGCAACCTAACATTTGTTGGGCAATTTCTTCTGAGTACACCGATACCTCATATGTGGTCATAAACCACTGTTTGGGCGTACGGCAGGGCTCGGAAGGGAAGGAGCGCCATTTGAATTTTGGAGCCAATTTTCCGTTCAAAAAGTAAAATGGTGCTCCTTCCCTTCTGAGCCCTGCCGTGTGCCCAAACAGTGGTTTATGACCACATATAAGGTATCGGTGTACTCAGAAGAAATTGCCCATTAGATTTTGGGATGTATTTTATCCCTTTGCCCATGTGAAACTGAAAAAAATGTAGGCAAAAAGAAATTTTTTATGAAAGAAAAAGTGTTTTTTCATTTTTACAGATCAATTTGTGAAGCATCTGGGGGATCAAAGTGCTCACTATGCATCTAGATATGTTCCTCTGGGGGTCTAGTTTCCAAAATGGGGTCACGTGTTGGGGAGCTCCAATGTGGAGACACACAAGGACCCTCCAAATGCGACATGGGGTCCGCTAACAATTTGAGCTCATTTTCCATTCAAATTGTTAGCGGACACCATGTCGCGTTTGGAGGGTTCTTGTGTGTCTCCACATTGGAGCTCCCCAACACGTGACCCCATTTTGGAAACTAGACCCCCAAAGGAAAATATCTAGATGCATAGTGAGCATATTGAACCCCCTGATGCTTCACAAATTCATCCATAAAAATGAAAAAGCACTTTTTTTAACACAAAAAATTTCTATTTTCATTTTTACGGATCAATTTGTGAAGCACCTGGGGGTTCAAAGTGCTCACTATGCATCTAGGTACGTTCCTTTGGGGGTCTAGTTTCCAAAATGGGGTCACATGCTGGGGAGCTCCAATGTGGAGACACACAGGGACCCTCCAAACGCGACATGGTGTCCGCTAACAATTTGAATGGAAAATTAGCTCAAATTGTTAGCGGACCCCATGTCGCGTTTGGAGGGTCCTTGTGTGTCTCCACATTGGAGCTCCCCCACAAGTGACCCAATTTTGGAAACTAGACCCCCAAAGGAACGTATCTAGATGCATAGTGAGCACTTTGAACCCCCTGATGCTTCACAAATTCATCCATAAAAATGAAAAAGCACTTTTTTTTCCACAAAAATTTTCTATTTTCATTTTTACGGATCAATTTGTGAAGCACCTGGGGGTTCAAACTGCTCACTATGCATCTAGATATGTTCCTCTGGGGGTCTAGTTTCCAAAATGGGGTCACGTGTTGGGGAGCTCCAATGTGGAGACACACAAGGACCCTCCAAATGCGACATGGTGTCCGCTAACAATTTGAATGGAAAATGAGCTCAAATTGTTAGCGGACCCCATGTCGCGTTTGGAGGGTCCTTGTGTGTCTCCACATTGGAGCTCCCCCACAAGTGACCCAATTTTGGAAACTAGACCCCCAAAGTAACGTATCTAGATGCATAGTGAGCACTTTGAACCCCCTGATGCTTCACAAATTCATCCATAAAAATGAAAAAGCACTTTTTTTTCCACAAAAATATTCTAATTTCATTTTTACGGATCAATTTGTGAAGCACCTGGGGGTTCAAAGTGCTCACTATGCATCTAGATATGTTCCTCTGGGGGTCTAGTTTCCAAAATGGGGTCACGTGTTGGGGAGCTCCAATGTGGAGACACACAAGGACCCTCCAAATGCGACATGGGGTCCGCTAACAATTTGAGCTCATTTTCCATTCAAATTGTTAGCGGACCCCATGTCGCGTTTGGAGGGTCCTTGTGCGTCTCCCCAATTGGAGCTCCCCCACAAGTGACCCAATTTTGGAAACTAGACCCCCAAAGGAACGTATCTAGATGCATAGTGAGCACTTTGAACCCTCAGATGCTTCACAAATTCATCCATAAAAATGAAAAAGCACTTTTTTTCCACAAAAATTTTCTATTTTCATTTTTACAGATCAATTTGTGAAGCACCTGGGGGTTCAAAGTGCTCACTATGCATCTAGATACGTTCCTTTGGGGGTTTAGTTTCCAAAATGGGGTCACTTGTGGGGGAGCTCCAAAGTTTAGGCACATAGGGGCTCTTCATATCCTACATGGTGTCCGCTAATAATTCCAATTGTTAGTGGACACCATGTTGCGTATGGAGAGCCGCTGTGTGTCTCCACATTGGAGCTCCCCCACAAGTGACTCGATTTTGGAAACTAGACCCCCTAAGGAACGTATCTAGATGCATAGTGAGCACTTTGATCCCCCAGGTGCTTTACAAATTGATCCGTAAAAATGAAAAAGAAACTTTTTGTGGAAAAAAAAGTGCTTTTTCATTTTGATGGATGATATTGTGAAGCATCTTGGGGTTCAAAGTGCTCACTATGCATCTAGATACGCTCCTTAGGGGGTCTAGTTTCCAAAATGGGGTCACTTGTGGGGGAGCTCCAATGTTCAGGCACACAGGGAGGGGCTCTCCATACTCGACATGGTTTCCGTTAACAATTGGAGCTAATTTTCCATTGAAATTGTTAGCGGACACCATGTCTCATATGGAGAACCTGTGTGCCACCAGCACAAGGGCAACTGGAAGAGTTGGGGTACAGCACCAGAAAATGCCGCCTCTAATGAATGCGCTATTTTCTTGGGTGGCTGTGGGTTGCAATTTGCAGCGTGGGGGACCCACAACATTTGGGTCTCTCCACGCTGAGGATTCCAGTCAGCCAACTTGTACCTGGCTGGCTACCAAAAATACAGTGAAGGCCTTTTTTTTTTATTTCTAGAACTAATTCTAGGAAAAAAAAATGACATGGGGCTCCGCCATATATTTGGTCCAGCCAGGTACATCTTGGCAGCTACAGACTGCCAGCAACCCCCAGCTGCCTCGTTGTACCTAGCTGCAACCAAAAACACAGCGAAGCCCATTTTTTTTATTTCTAGAACGAATTCTAGAAAAAAAAAATGACGTGGGGCTCCGCAGTATTTTTGGTCCAGCCAGGTACAACTTGGCAGCTACAGACTGCCAGCAACCCCCAGCTGCCTCGTTGTACCTGGCTGCAACCAAAAATACAGCGAAGCCCTTTTTTTTATTTCTAGAACTAATTCTAGAAAAAAAATGACATAGGGCTCCGCCATATTTTTGGCCCAGCCAGGTACAACTAGGCAGCTGGGGGCTGGAATCCTCAGCATGGAAAGGCCCAAGCGTTCTGGGCCCCCCATGTTGCGAATTGCAGCCTGCAGCCACCCCAGAAAATGGCGCATTCATTGAAGCGCCATTTTCTGGCGCTGTACCCATGCTCTTCCAGTTGCCCTGGTGCCGGTGGCAAACTGGGTAATAAAGGGGTTAATGCCAGCTTTTTATTGGCAGCTGGCACTAAGCCCGAGATTCATAATATTGGGCCAATGTTAGACCCGCCATTAGGAATCTCTGGTAAGTAGTCAATAAATACACACAGAGAAAAATATTTTTATTTGGAAAAAAAACACAAACAAAATTCAGACTCCATCTTTATTATAAAAAGATCCGACGTAGTCCATAACGAAGGTCCCACGACGCTCAATCGCCTCCGACGTAGTCCATAACGAACATCCCACGATCGTCATGCAGGCGGATCGGACTGCAAAGTAGCGATCTGACAGCCCGGGTGCAGTGATCCACACCGGGGCTGTGAGATCGCTTTCTGCAGTTCGATCCGCATGCAGGCAGATAGGACTGCAAAGCAGCGATCTGGCATCTCGGGTGCAGCGCCGGGGCTGCGAGATCGCTTTCTGCAGCTCGATCCCCATGCATGAGGATCAGACTGCAGAGCAGCGATCTGGCATCCCGGGTGCAGCGAGATCGCTTTCTGCAGTTCGATCAGCATGCATGAGGATCAGACTGCAAAGCAGCGATCTGGCATCTCGGGTGCAGCGCCGGGGCTGCGAGATCGTTTTCTGAAGCTCGATCCCTATGCAGGAGGATCGGACTGCAGAGCAGCGATCTGGCAGCCTGGGTGCAGCGCCAGGACTGCGAGATCGCTTTCTGCAGCTCGATCCCCATGCAGGAGGATCGGACTGCAGAGCAGCGCTGGGGCTGCGAGATTGCTTTCTGCAGCTCGATCCGCATGCAGGCGGATCGGGCTGCAGAGTAGCGATCTTACAGCCCGGGTGCAGTGTTCCACTATGTGGATCACTGTGCCCGTGCTGTCAGATCGCTTTCTGCAGCTTGATCGCCATGCAGTGGGATCGAGCTGCAGAAAGCGATCTCACAGCCCTGGCACAGGGATCACACAACAGATCCCTGCACCAGGCCTGGCAGATCCATTCACGGCTGCTGTGAAGGGATCACACAACGGATCCCTGCGCCAGGCCTGTCGGATCCCTTTATGGCTGCGGCAAAGGGATCTCACAGCTCTGGCACAGGGATCACACAACGGATCCCTGCACCAGGACTGTTGGATCCCTTCACAGCTGCGGCAAAGGGATCTCACAGCCCTGGCATAGGGATCACGCAACGGATCTCTGCGCCAGGCCTGGCAGATCCATTCACCGCTGCGGCTAAGGGATGACACAACGGATCCCTGCGCCTGGACTGTTGGATCCCTTCATGGCTGCAGCAAAGGGATCTCACAGCCCTGGCAAAGGGATCACACAATGGATCCCTGCACCAGGACTGTTGGATCACTTCACGAGTGCGGCGAAGGGATCTCACAGTCCTGGCACAGGGATCACTCAATGGATCCCTGTGCCAGGACTGTCAGATCCCTTCACGGCTGCAGCAAAGGGATCTCATAGCCCTGGCACAGGGATCACACAATGGATCCCTGCACCAGGACTGTAAGATCCCTTCACAGCTGTGAAGGGATCTGACAGCCCTGGCACAGGGATCACATAATGGATCCCTGCACCACGTCTGTCAGATCCCTTCACAGCTGTGAAGGGATCTCATAGCCCTGGCACAGGGATCACATAATGGATCCCTGCACCAGGTCAGTCAGATCCCTTCCCTGCTGCAGTGAAGGGATCTGACATCAGGTCGGCGGCGGGGAGTCCAGAGTACCGCCGGAGCGGAGGTGAACGGCGGCTGCGGTGGCGGCTGGAGCGGCGGCTGGGGAGGCGGCGGCGGCGGCTGGAGAGGCGGCGGCGGCTGGAGAGGCGGCGGCGGCGGCTGGAGCGGAGGCGGCGGCTGGAGCGGCGGTACCGGCGATCTCCGGTGATCGCTGCAGCCGGTACCGCCGGTCCTGGTGCAGGGGTGCAGGGGGTCAGGGGAGAGACAGGGGAGAGACAGGGGAGAGACAGGGGAGAGGCAGGGGAGGGCTGGGAGGGATAATGGAGGGGGCAGGAAGCTGGAGAGGACAGGGGAAGAGGCGGGGAGCACAGGGAGGCAGCATAATGCTACATTCCCGGTAATTGGCGGTTTCAATTTTAAACCGCCAATCACTGAGGCTGTAGCATCGGGGGGGCAATGTGACCCCCCTGGGGTGTAGCACAAGTCCCCATGTCCCCGCAGCTCAAGTGACAGGTCAGTGAGACCCTCACTTGAGCTGCAGCAGTGCGTTCCCCAGATGTCTCAGACGCTGAGACATTGGTCGTTAACGCATGGGATTTCATGTCTCACACGCTGAGACACGTGTCGTTAAGGGGTTAACATGGAGCCCTATGGGAAATGCATGCGAAAATGCACGGCACTAAATGGTACCATGCGTTTTCGCATGCGTTTTTGCTTGCATTTTTTAAGGCTGCTTCAGAGCTAAAAGCAAAAACACAGCCCAAAAATGCGGGCTGCCAAGAGCAACCTTAAAAAAATGCATGCAAGTGTGACCCTAGCCTAAGCTGAGACTTACCTTTAAGACTTTAAGATACTGACTAGACCCAAGTGGGGAAGGGAATTGGTCTTCCGAACTTCCAATTCTACCATGCGGCCGACCTTCTCACCAGGCTGGTGGACTTGTTCCATGGGGCTGATACGAAGCAGTGGTTTTTCTTTGAACAGGCCATACTCAGCGAGTCCTTGACGTCACTTCCTTGGATCGTGTGCACCAAATATCCACACATCCTGACTACTGTGATGCTAACTATGGATCTATTACAGACCTGGGTTGTGGTGAATAGGCAGTTTCACCTTTCAGCTCTCTGGGGACCATTGACACCACTTTTTGATAACCCGGACTTCCTGCCGGCAGTCCAGTCTGCCCGTTTTATGATCTGGTCATCCACTCAGAGAATGAGAGCCTCTCAAGTGTTGCTCTGTGCCTCCACATTTCCTCCATTGACAGCCTACTCGTACCTTTGTCTAGAACACAGCACATCCATTGGTTTGAGTATCTTCAGGTCCGGTCCTTCGTCTCCTCCTCAGGCGACCTCACGAGAGATCACTATATTTTGAATTGCTACTCTTACAAGACTCTGCTCTGTCACACATAATTTCTCAAATCTACTCTATACTGATGATGTCTGATGACACATGATCACTTTGGTTCGTGGAGGAGTGGGAGAGGGACCTTGGCTCATCGATATCATCCTTGGACTGGAGTAAATCCTTTTTGTGCACTCATAAACTACCCCCAGCTTGTAAAATACAAGAAGCAAACTATAAGCTTGTTTCCTGATGGTATAGGTGCCCCTGTGGGATCAACAGAATTTTAGGATCTGCATTGCACATTTAGTGGGAATGCCCTTCGATACATAGGCTGTGGTGCAAGGTATTTCACATACACACACGGATCACAGGTAAATCTGGGCAATACACCTGTTTGGCCGCCACCAGATCCATCATACTGAGAAAGTGGCGTACCAAAATTTCCCCCTCCATCCTGGACTAGTCTAATGAAATGGATTTTATCTGCAGGATGGAGAAGCTCTCTGCTCATTCTGATGTCCAGATTGCCAAGTACTTTCGCAAGTGGCAACCTTGGCTCCTGCTTTGTGAGTCACTTGAGTACGAGGTGGCCTTAACCTCATAGATCACTCCATATAATCTTAATAGCATGGCATTACTGGTCAATCTCGGTGGTGGGAAGGGCTCCCGTCCCTGTCCTCCCCTTTTACAGTTCTCCTCAATACATATCTATTGGTTCTCTTCCCCCTCTCCCCCCTCCTTTTACTTTCTGTTCCCCCTCTTTCTGACTCTTTCTCTCTATTTCCTTCTGTATCTCTCTCATTACTACTTAAAAGTACTCATCCAACACCAAGAGACTATACTCAATTCATCTTCATACAATACTATTGTTATGGATGTTAAACTACGGGCAACAATCTTCCCTCTTCGTTTTCTTTTTTTCCTTCTTATTTTCTACTCATTTGGAAGAGGTGATTTTATATTTTGTCACATGATCTAAATGGGCCATGAGCTGATAATGTGTCCGATTATATCTGTTGACTAACCTCTAATGCTTTGTTGCTCTTTGCATGAATGATTCTATATTTGATACAACTTCAATAAAAGATTTTTTTTTTTTAATATATAGGGAACCCTAAAATACCATATCCAAGATCTCAATGAATGAAATATTCCAGTTGCAAATCTTTATTCATTAAATAGTGGAATTTGAAGAAAACAATAACACATAAAAATGATAAATGTAAATAAAAATTAATATCCCATGGAGGTCTGGAATTGGACAAAATTAAAGTGCAAAATCAAATTACAGGCTGATCCAACTTCAGTGGAAACATCTCAAGACATTGACTTGCCTGTGTGACCTCCCAATAAGACCTGGGCATGCTTCTGATAAGGTGGGGGATGTTCTACTGAGAGATGGATTGGTGGATGGAACGAGATGTAATGACCCAGATGTGCTTGATTGGATTCAGGTCTGAGGAACGGGTTGGCCAGTCCATAACTTCAATGCCTTCATCATGCGGGAACTGCTGAAACACTTAAAGAGAACCCTGCACCTTGCAAGCTCATCCCAAACCATCCTTCTCTGACCTAAAACTACACTATAAAGCTTCTGAAAAATGATTTAACTTACATGCAGTCTATATCCAAAAACTGGAATGGGTGGTCTCTAGGGCTCCATTCTCCCTTCTCGCTGGCTCTTCTCACACCCTGCTGGGCATAATCATTGCGTGTCCTCTGTTCAAATTGCCGCCTCCTCCATACATTATGACGTGCACCCCAACATCAGTTCAGGTCCGGTGCATTGTGTGGACTTATCAGGCTTTACGGCCCGGGTCCTGGTCATGGGCAGTGTGCATATTGAAGCCAAGTTGTACATCCACAATGCATTGGACTGGAACTGATATCTGGATGCACATCATAATGTATGGATGAAGTGGGAATTTCAACAGAGGACATGGAATGATGACATCCAGCAGGGTGTGAGAGGAGCCAGCGAGGAGGGAGAATGGAGCCCTGGAGACTGCCCATTCCAATCTAAGGATGTAGACGGCATGTAAGTTATTAAATACAATTTCAGAAGCTTTATAATGTAGTTTTAGGTCAGACAGTGATGGTTAGGGATGAGCTAGCATGGTGCATGTACAGGTAGTGGTAGGTTAGTGGCCTAAAACAAGCTGACAGGATCCCTTTAAGCCATGTGAGACCTATCATTGTCATGTATTAGAATGAACCCAGGACCACTGCATCTACATATGATCTTAGAATGGGTCTAAGGATGGCAGTCAGGGTACCTCTGGCTTGGACATGGGAAATGCATTCTCATACTATTATTAACACTTCTCAAACTGGTCATGCTTTAGGATGTTGAAGGCAGCAGAACATTCTCCATGACATCTGCAGAATCTGTCAATTATGTCACATTAGCTCAGTGTGAACCTGTTCTCCATGAAGAGCACAGGGCACCAATGTTGAATCTGCCTATCTGCCAATCTTGGTGTTGTCTAGCAAATGCCAATCACCCTGCACGGTGTTGGACTGTAAGCACAACACCCACTTGTGGATATCAGACACTCATATCACCCTCACATAGTCTGTTTCAGATAGTTTAAGCAGACATATGGATAATAGTGGCCTACTGGAAGTCATTTTGCAGGGCTCTGGAGCTGCTCCTCCTGTTTTTCTTTGCACAAAGGATATGTGGTCCTGCTGCTCAGTTTTTGCCCTCCTGGTGCACTAGCCTGGTGCATCTCCTGGTGCACTAGCCTGTTTCCTGGTATCTGCTATGGACACTATGCTCACAAACACAGCAAACTATCTAGCCACCACTTGCACTGATGTGTAATCTTGGATGTGCTGCACTACCTGAGCAACTTCTGTGAGTTGTAGACACAACCTCATGCTACCATTTGAGCAATGACAAAATACAAAACTGACCAAAACAACAGCCAAAAAGGATGAGAACTCCTTGATAGGGGGTGTCTTTTTAATTGTCAAAAATTTCTACCTCTCATCAGTTCCATTTGAACAACAGCAGGAGAAATTGATTCACAATAATTGTTATTTTATAACTGGACAGGTTGATTTCACAAAAGTGTGATTGACTTGGAGTTACATTGTGCTAAGTGTTCCCTTTATTTTTTTGAGCAGTGCAGCTTTATAGTAATAAACAAATATAATAACCTTATGAACATTTTCTGCTATAATGGAAGCCTAAGCAATGGAAATTCAGTAATGTTTCCCTGCCAAAATTCCCTGGTGCCATACTTTTCAAAGACCCTAGTCAGGGGTGCATTGTTAATGTATAATATGCAATTATTTTATGCTATGAAATTGTAATTGAGGCAGCTGGTAGATAGCAAGACCCAGCTTCTTTGGCATTATAGGAAGGTGCTGTCAGTAGATCCCAATAATAAAGCAAAACATAGGTTGGCACATCCTCCTTATAATCGTGGTGCTTGTATAAAAGGGTTGGCTTACCACATTGAATTCATTCATTACTTCATTGTTTATTACAATAATGCACTTAATTGTATAAAAGCCCAAGAAAAAGAATTTTCCAATATGCACCAATCTTTAATACTGATCCCAATAATGTGACCATGGCCACAATTCTCTTATGGTACCTTTACACGCCGCTACTGGATGGTGGCAACAACCGGGTGCTTCACGTGCACGAGCACGCACAAACGGTTGCAAACGGTAATCGCACCAACTTTACACGCCGCAACAAGGTGCGCTACGGTAGGTGCCACAAGTTGCCATCTGTAGCTTACCCTACCATCTTCACACGCCGCCACAACAGGGTAATATGGGCGGAACAAAGGCAGCAGGTAAAACATATAGGCGTGCCACAGTCCATCAGGCCACGCCCAAACCACAACCATTGGCCAACACAAGAGTGTTCTGATTGGGCACGACCCGAAGGGTGGATGGCGGAGACATGACGTAGTATTTTTCGGACTGTGCCACGGAATAAGCGCTTGTGACATGGCGAAACACTTCTGCGGCACCTACAGAACAAAACCCCACAGAGCGGTGCGTAACACAACCTTGTGTGCTGTCTACTGAATTATTCATTTGCATGTGGTATGACAATGCGTACATTAGTGCGCGCAGTGACACGCCGGAAGCACTTCTATGGCATCTGCAGTACAATAAGCCAGGGCGGTACGTAAACCAAACTTGTGCGCTGTGTACAGCATTATTCCTTATTATGTTAAGAGAATGTGCACACTATATAAGGACCATGGCGCATTGATACTTTTGCCTCCCGCAAGTGTGTGTCCGCGTAATTGTACTCATGTATGATCGTGCATACGGTGCGTATCTGTAGTGCTGAAGTGACAGCTCATCCAAGAAGGCGGCCTGTGAAGGAAGAGCCAATCGGAAAGCAGCATCTTCCACCAATGATCGCTGATGGGGCGCGGTAACCTGGAGCCTGTGTCACGCCCCAGGTACATACCAGGTACATAGCATGGTGTCAAAACAACCCTTCTGTTCCTTCTTTACACGCCGATACAGGTCGCTACCATCGGCTGGGTAACCACCTGTTTTAGGGCAGTGCTCTGAAACAGGTGCCGCCACTGGCGGGTGGCTACAACCGTCTTCACAAGCCGCTACCTCGGGTTGAATTGGCGGTGCAAGATACATTTCTCTCATGTACCCGGTTGTTGCCACCATCCAGTAACGGCATGTAAAGGTACCATTAGTGATATGCTATAATGGTATGATTCATTTTATTTTTGCCCATATCACGTAATTTGACACTAATTGAATGTTTGATCATTTTATGGCTACTTCCGACAGGATTAAATGAGCCAAAAATTATACACAATGAGCTTTAAATAGTAAGTTACCTTATACAGTCCTTTTAGGCCTGGGTAGCTGCCCTGTGATGTCAGTCCGAGGCCACAGACTTAAAATGCTTGTCTCAGGCTAGGGTCATACATAAGCTATTGGTCCGTTTTTGGCATCAGTTTTTGCATTTTTTTTTCTAAGTCCAGAAACTGATGGAAAAACAAATTATATGTAATAAACATCCTATCCGTTTTTTTCTGCACCTAAAAACATTGCTAGGACCGTTTTTTACCCAAAAACGTTGCTCGCCAACGTTTTTGGATGCCGTTTAAAAACAGATGCGTTTTTTTAACAGGGGGCCCTATGGAAAAACGGATCCGGTTTTTTTTTTAGCACACAGGCATCCAGACAGTGAGTGTAGGGAGAGTGTCTGCTGCTGCTTAGGGACAGATTTGCGGCCCTCATAGGTAGATCCGGGGCAGGGCTGCAGACTGCTGCTGCTGACCACAACAGTCCTTCTCAGGACTAATCTAGGAGGATATAGGCAGGGTGATCCAGATCGGAGTCCAAGCTTTCCAGTGACCAGAACAGTCCTTCTCAGGACTAATCTAGGAGGATATAGGCAGGGTGATACAGATTGGAATCCAAGCTTTTCTGTGACCATTAGAGTCACCACACTCTTGTACTTACTACCTTAATACAGGATAGGGACTAAAATCCTCTCCTGACACCATTACAGTCACCAGACAGGTGTACGTACTACCTAATACAGGTTAGGGACTAAAATCCTCTCCTGAAACCATTAAAGTCACCAGACAGGTGTACGTACTACCTTAATACAGGTTAGGTACTAAAATCCTCTCCTGACACCATTAAAATCACAAGACAGGTGTACGTACTACCTTAATACAGGTTAGGGACTAAAATCCTCTCCTGACACCATTACAGTCACCATACAGGTGTACGTACTACCTTAATACAGGTTAGGGACTAAAATCCTCTCGTGAAACCATTACAGTCACCAGACAGGTGTACGTACTACCTTAATACAGGTTAGGGACTAAAATCCTCTCCTGAAACCATTAAAGTCACCAGACAGATGTACGTACTACCTTAATACAGGTTAGGGACTAAAATCCTCTCCTGACACCATTAAAGTCACCAGACAGGTGTACGTACTACCTTAATACAGGTTAGGGACTAAAATCCTCTCCAGACACCATTACAGTCACCAGACAGGTGTACGTACTACCTTAATACAGGTTAGGGACTAAAATCCTCTCCTGAAACCATTACAGTCACCAGACAGATGTACGTACTACCTTAATACAGGTTAGGGACTAAAATCCTCTCCTGACACCATTACAGTCACCAGACAGGTGTACGTACTACCTTAATACAGGTTAGGGAACTAAAATCCTAACCTCTTGTGATCTCAACAGTCACCAGACTGGTGTACGTCATACCTCGATACAGGTTAGGGAACTAAAATCCTAATCTCTTGTGATCTCAACAGTCACCAGACTGGTGTACGTCATAACTTATACAGGTTAGGGAACTAAAATCCTAATCTCTTGTGATCTGAACAGTCACCAGACTGGTGTACGTCATAACTTGATACAGGTTAGGGATCTAAAATCCTAATCTCTTGTGATCTCAACAGTCACCAGACTGGTGTACGTCATAACTTGATACAGGTTAGGGAACTAAAATCCTAATCACTTGTGATCTGAACAGTCACCAGACTGGTGTACGTCATAACTTGATACAGGTTAGGGAACTAAAATCCTAATCTCTTGTGATCTGAACAGTCACCAGACTGGTGTACGTCATAACTTGATACAGTTTAGGACACTAAAAGATTCCTAATCTCTTGTGATCTCAACAGTCACCAGACTGGTGTACGTCATAACTTAATACAGGTTAGGGACTAAAATCCTCTCCTGACACCATTACAGTCACCAGACAGGTGTACGTACTACCTTAATACAGGTTAGGGACTAAAATCCTCTCGTGAAACCATTACAGTCACCAGACAGGTGTACGTACTACCTTAATACAGGTTAGGGACTAAATTCCTCTCCTGAAACCATTAAAGTCACCAGACAGGTGTACGTACTACCTTAATACAGGTTAGGGACTAAAATCCTCTCCTGAAACCATTAAAGTCACCAGACAGGTGTACGTATTACCTTAATACAGGTTAGGGACTAAAATCCTCTCCTGACACCATTAAAGTCACCAGACAGGTGTACGTACTACCTTAATACAGGTTAGGGACTAAAATCCTCTCCTGAAACCATTAAAGTCACCAGACAGGTGTACGTACTACCTTAATACAGGTTAGGTACTAAAATCCTCTCCTGACACCATTAAAGTCACCAGACAGGTGTACGTACTACCTTAATACAGGTTAGGGACTAAAATCCTCTCCTGACACCATTACAGTCACCATACAGGTGTACGTACTACCTTAATACAGGTTAGGGACTAAAATCCTCTCGTGAAACCATTACAGTCACCAGACAGGTGTACGTACTACCTTAATACAGGTTAGGGACTAAAATCCTCTCCTGAAACCATTAAAGTCACCAGACAGGTGTACGTACTACCATAATACAGGTTAGGGACTAAAATCCTCCCCTGAAACCATTAAAGTCACCAGACAGGTGTACGTACTACCTTAATACAGGTTAGGGACTAAAATCCTCTCCTCACACCATTACATTCACCAGACAGGTGTACGTACTACCTTAATACAGGTTAGGGACTAAAATCCTCTCTGAAACCATTACAGTCACCAGACAGGTGTACGTACTACTTTACAGGTAGGCTAAATCCTCCCTGACACTTTGTCACCAGACAGGTGTACGTACTACTTAATACAGGTTAGGGACTAAAATCCTCTCTTGAACCATTACAGTCACCAGACGGTTTTACGTACATACCTTATACAGGTTAGGGACTAAAACCCTCTCCTGATTAAAGTCACCAGACAGGTGTACGTATACCTTAATACAGGTTAGGGACTAAAATCCTCTCCTGACAACAAAGTCACCAGACAGGTGTACGTATACTTAATACAGGTTAGGACCTAAAATCCTAACCTTTTAACAGTCACCAGACAGGTGTACGTCTACTTAATACAGGTTAGGACTAAAATTCCTCTCCTGAAAACCATTACAGTCACCAGACAGGTGTACGTACTACCTTAATACAGGTTAGGGACTAAAACCCTCTCCTGAAACCATTAAAGTCACCAGACAGGTGTACGTACTACCTTAATACAGGTTAGGGACTAAAATCCTCTCTGAACCATTAAAGTCACCAGACAGGTGTACGTACCCCTTATACAGGTTAGGACTAAATCCTCTCCACACCATTAAGTCACCAGACAGGTGTACGTACACCTTAATACAGGTTAGGGACTAAAATCCTCTCTCTACACCATTACAGTCACCAGACAGGTGTACGTACTACCTTAATACAGGTTAGGGACTAAAATCCTCTCTGAAACCATTACAGTCACCAGACAGGTGTACGTCATACCTTAATACAGGTTAGGGAATAAAATCCTAACTCTTGTGATCCTCAACAGTCACCAGACTGGTGTTACGTCTACCTTCAGGTAGGAACTACACTATCGGTCTAAGTCACCAGAGGTACTCTACTGATACATTACTAAAATCCTAATCTCTTGTGTTTCTAACAGTCACCAGACTGGTGTACGTCATAACTTGATACAGGTAGGGAACTAAAATCCTAATCTCTTGTGATCTGACACAGTCACCAGACGGGTGTACGTCATAACTTGATACAGGTTAGGGAACTAAAATCCTAATCTCTTGTGATCTGAACAGTCACCAGACTGGTGTACGTCATAACTTGATACAGTTTAGGAACTAAAAGATTCCTAATCTCTTGTGATCTTAACAGTCACCAGACTGGTGTACGTCATAACTTAATACAGGTTAGGTACTAAAATCCTCTCCTGACACCATTAAAGTCACCAGACAGGTGTACGTACTACCTTAATACAGGTTAGGGACTAAAATCCTCTCCTGACACCATTAAAAAGTCACCAGACAGGTGTACGTACTACCTTAATACAGGTTAGGGACTAAAATCTTCTCGGAACCATTACAGTCACCAGACAGGTGTACGTACTACCTTAATACAGGTTAGGGACTAAAATCCTCTCCTGAAACCATTAAGTCACCAGACAGGTGTACGTACTACCTTAATACAGGTTAGGGACTAAAATCCTCTCCTGAAACCATTAAATCACCAGAAGGTGTACGTACTACCTTAATACAGGTTAGGGACTAAAATCTCTCCTGACACCATTAAAGTCACAGACAGGTGTACGTACTACCTTAATACAGGTTAGGGACTAAAATCCTCTCCTGACACATTACAGTCACCAGACAGGTGTACGTACTACCTTAATACAGGTTAGGGACTAAAATCCTCTCCTGAAACCATTACAGTCACCAGACAGGTGTACGTACTACCTTAATACAGGTTAGGGACTAAAATCCTCTCTGACACCATTACAGTCACCAGACAGGTGTACGTACTACCTTAATACAGGTTAGGGAACTAAAATCCTAACCTCTTGTGATCTCAACAGTCATCAGACTGGTGTACGTCATACCTCGATACAGGTTAGGGAACTAAAATCCTAATCTCTTGTGATCTGAACAGTCACCAGATGGTGTACGTCATAACTTGATACAGGCTAGGGAACTAAAATCCTAATCTCTTGTGATCTAACAGTCACCAGACTGGTTACGTCATAACTTGATACAGGTTAGGGAACTAAAATCCTAATCTCTTGTGATCTGAACAGTCACCAGACTGGTGTACGTCATAACTTGATACAGGTTTAGGGAAACTAAAAGATTCCTAATCTCTTGTGATCTCAACAGTCACCAGACTGGTGTACGTCATAACTTATACAGGTTAGGTAACTAAAAATCCTCTCCTTGATCCATTAAAGTCACCAGACAGGTGTACGTAAACTTAATACAGGTTAGGGACTAAAATCCTCTCCTGACACCATTAAAGTCACCAGACAGGTGTACGTACTACCTTAATACAGGTTAGGAACTAAAATCCTCTCCTGACACCATTACAGTCACCAGACAGGTGTACGTACTACCTTAATACAGGTTAGGGACTAAAATCCTCTCCTGAAACCATTACAGTCACCAGACAGGTGTACGTACTACCTTAATACAGGTTAGGGACTAAAATCCTCTCCTGAAACCATTAAAGTCACAAGACAGGTGTACGTACTACCTTAATACAGGTTAGGGACTAAAATCCTCTCCTGACACCATTAAAGTCACCAGACAGGTGTACGTACAACCTTAATACAGGTTAGGGACTAAAATCCTCTCCTCACACATTACAGTCACCAGACAGGTGTACGTACTACCTTAATACAGGTTAGGGACTAAAATCCTCTCGTGAAACCATTACAGTCACCAGACAGGTGTACCTACTACCTTAATACAGGTTAGGGAACTAAAATCCTAACCTCTTGTGATCTCAACAGTCACCAGACTGGTGTACGTCATAACTTGATACAGGTTAGGGAACTAAAATCCTAATCTCTTGTGTGATCTGAACAGTCACCAGACTGGTGTACGTCATAACTTGATACAGGTTAGGGATCTAAAATCCTAATCTCTTGTGATCTCAACAGTCACCAGACTGGTGTACGTCATAACTTGATACAGGTTAGGGAACTAAAATCCTAATCTCTTGTGATCTGAACAGTCACCAGACTGGTATAGCGTCATAACTTGATACAGGTTAGGGAACTAAAATCCTAATCTCTTGTGATCTGAACAGTCACCAGACTGGTGTACGTCATAACTTGATACAGGTTAGGGAACTAAAATCCTAATCTCTTGTGATCTGAACAGTCACCAGACTGGTGTACGTCATAACTTGATACAGTTCAGGAAACTAAAAGATTCCTAATCTCTTGTGATCTCAACAGTCACCAGACTGGTGTACGTCATAACTTAATACAGGTTAGGGACTAAAATCCTCTCCTGACACCATTAAAGTCACCAGACAGGTGTACGTACTACCTTAATACTGGTTAGGGACTAAAATCCTCTCCTGACACCAATACAGTCACCAGACAGGTGTACGTACTACCTTAATACAGGTTAGGGACTAAAATCCTCTCGTGAAACCATTACAGTCACCAGACAGGTGTACGTACTACCTTAATACAGGTTAGGGACTAAAATCCTCTCCTGAAACCATTAAAGTCACCAGACAGGTGTACGTACTACCTTAATACAGGTTAGGGACTAAAATCCTCTCCTGAAACCATTAAAGTCACCAGACAGGTGTACGTACTACCTTAATACAGGTTAGGGACTAAAATCCTCTCCTGAAACCATTAAAGTCACCAGACAGGTGTACGTACTACCTTAATACAGGTTAGGGACTAAACTCCTCTCCTGACACCATTAAAGTCACCAGACAGGTGTACGTACTACCTTAATACAGGTTTGGGACTAAAATATTCTCCTGACACCATTACAGTCACCAGACAGGTGTACGTACTACCTTAATACAGGTTAGGGACTAAAATCCTCTCCTGAAACCATTACAGTCACCAGACAGGTGTACGTACTACCTTAATACAGGTTAGGGACTAAAATCCTCTTCTGAAACCATTAAAGTCACCAGACAGGTGTACGTACTACCTTAATACAGGTTAGGGACTAAAATCCTCTCCTGACACCATTAAAGTCACCAGACAGGTGTACGTACAACCTTAATACAGGTTAGGGACTAAAATCCTCTCGTGAAACCATTACAGTCACCAGACAGGTGTACGTACTACCTTAATACAGGTTAGGGAACTAAAATCCTAACCTCTTGTGATCTCAACAGTCACCAGACTGGTGTACGTCATACCTCGATACAGGTTAGGGAACAAAAATCCTAATCTCTTGTGATCTCAACAGTCACCAGACTGGTGTACGTCATAACTTGATACAGGTTAGGGAACTAAAATCCTAATCTCTTGTGATCTGAACAGTCACCAGACTGGTGTACGTCATAACTTGATTCAGGTTAGGGATCTAAAATCCTAATCTCTTGTGATCTCAACAGTCACCAGACTGGTGTACGTCATAACTTGATACAGGTTAGGGAACTAAAATCCTAATCTCTTGTGATCTGAACAGTCACCAGACTGGTGTACGTCATAACTTGATACAGGTTAGGGAACTAAAATCCTAATCTCTTGTGATCTCAACAGTCACCAGACTGGTGTACGTCATAACTTGATACAGGTTAGGGAACTAAAATCCTAATCTCTTGTGATCTGAACAGTCACCAGACTGGTGTACGTCATAACTTGATACAGTTTAGGAAACTAAAAGATTCCTAATCTCTTGTGATCTCAACAGTCACCAGACTGGTGTACGTCATAACTTGATACAGGTTAGGGAACTAAAATCCTAATCTCTTGTGATCTCAACAGTCACCAGACTGGTGTACGTCATAACTTGATACAGGTTAGGGAACTAAAATCCTAATCTCTTGTGATCTGAACAGTCACCAGACTGGTGTACGTCATAACTTGATACAGGTTAGGGAACTAAAATCCTAATCTCTTGTGATCTGAACAGTCACCAGACTGGTGTACGTCATAACTTGATACAGGTTAGGGAACTAAAATCCTAATCTCTTGTGATCTCAACAGTCACCAGACTGGTGTACGTCATAACTTGATACAGGTTAGGGAACTAAAATCCTAATCTCTTGTGATCTTAACAGTCACCAGACTGGTGTACGTCATAACTTGATACAGTTTAGGGAACTAAAATCCTAATCTCTTGTGATCTCAACAGTCACCAGACTGGTGTACGTCATAACTTGATACAGGTTATGGAACTAAAATCATAATCTCCTGTGACCTCTACAGTCACCAGACAGTTGTCGCTCTATACAGGCAAAATGCGCAAAGGCGTTGGCAAGCGCGTTGGCAAGGAACAAGTAAGTGGACGTGATGGTGGTGCAGGCAGAGGCCGAGGTCGTGTGCAAGCACTCATTTCGCAACAACAAAGGGCCACATCTCCTCGCTCGCACGTCCTGTCCCAAATTCTTGGGGCCCGCAGCAGTACACCGCTGTTGAACCAAGACCAGTGTCAACAGGTTGTTACTTGGATAGCGGATAATGCTTCAAGTCAGATGGGCACATCCACAAACACCCTGTCTTCCACACGGTCAACTGTCAGTAGCCATGATACTGCACCACACATTTCCCAACCTGATCCTCCTTCCTACTACCTGGCCGAGTACACGTCCACGGACATTACTGATCCCACACTAGGACACTCGGAAGAGCTGTTCACGTATCCATTCGCAGAATCTGGCCTGTTGCCACCTCCTCTTGAAGTGGGTCATGAGGAGATGGTATGTATAGATGCCCAAATATTTGAACAGCCACGTTATGACGAACGGAACATTGTCAAAGTGTCTCAACAAGGGGTGGACGATGATGAGACACAATTGCCAGGAAGTCAGGAGGAGGATCAGGGTGCTGAAGAGGAAGACGACGTGGTGGATGATCCAGTAGCTGACCCAACATGGCAGGAGGATATGCAGAGCGAGGACAGCAGTGCACAGGGGGAGGCGTAGCATCCCAACAGGCAATACGAAACAGGGTTGCGTCCGCAGGCAGAAGGCAGGCAACCGTTCACCGGAACAACAACACGACTCAAGGTGCCTGTGCAAATGTTCGGTCTTCCAGAGTCTGGGAGTTTTTTAAGTTGGCTCCAGAAGACTCTAAAATGGCCATTTGCCACACCTGCCATGCCAGTATCAGCAGGGGTACGAAAACTAGCAGCCTGACCACCACCAGCATGATCAGGCACATGTCAGCCAAGCACCCGACTTTGTGGGAAGTACAACAGAGTCGAGGAGCGGTGCTTGCTGATGTCACTGCTACGTCTTCGCCTGTTGTGCGCGCGAGCCAATCCCCTGTCCATGCTGGCCGCGAACAAGCCTCCGGCCCTGCACTTGAAGTTGCCCACGCACAAATTACACCACCATCAAGCACGTCCTTGTCCCAGCGCAGCGTTCAATTATCCATTCAGCAAACATTTGAACGCAGGCGCAAATACGCTGCCAACGCCCCACATGCCACAGTCCTGAATGATCACATTTCGCGACTCATAGCGCTAGAAATGTTGCCTTTCCGGCTGGTGGAGACGGACGCATTCCGCGACCTGATGGCGGCTGCTGTCCCACGTTACTCGGTCCCCAGCCGCCACTATTTCTCCAGATGTGCCGTCCCCGCATTGCATAACCACGTGTCCAACAGCATCACACCTGCCCTGAACAATGCTGTTTCAGCCAAAGTCCACCTAACCACAGACACGTGGACAAGTGCTTGTGGACAAGGCCGCTACATCTCCTTGACGGCACACTGGATTAATATTGTGGAGGCTGGGACCCAGTCTAAGCGAGGGACGGAACACGTCCTTCCCACACCAAGGATAGCAGGCCCTACCTCTGTCAGGGTTTCACCGACACTCTACAGCTCCGGAATGTCATGCTCTTCAGCCTCCTCCTGCGCATCCTCATCCACTGTACCCTCCACACCAGTCCCAAGCTGGAAGCACTGCAGCACTGCCTCTGCAAAGCGGCAACAGGCTGTGCTGAAGCTAGTCTGCATAGGTGACAAACCCCACAATGCAGAAGAGGTGTGGACAGCTCTGAAACAGCAGGCAGATCACTGGCTCACACCTCTGAACCTAAAGCCAGGAAAGGTCGTGTGTGACAATGGCCGGAACCTGGTGGCAGCTTTGAGGCGAGGGCAGCTGACGCATGTTCCATGCGTGGCCCATGTGCTCAACCTGATGGTTCAGAGGTTTGTGAAGTCATACCCAGAGGTGTCTGACCTGCTGGTAAAAGTTCGGCGTCTGTCTGCACATTTTCGCAAGTCACCTGCTGCTTCAGCCGGCCTTGCCGGCTTTCAGCGCCGTTTGCGTCTTCCGGCCCACAGACTGGTTTGTGATGTCCCCACGTGTTGGAATTCAACTCTGCCCATGTTGGTCAGGATATGTGAGCAGAAGAGGGCAGTTGTGGACTACCTGCATCACCTAAGCCGTCGGGAAATGGGTCAAACTCCACACATAACACCTGAGGAGTGGAGATGGATGTCGGACCTATGCACCGTCCTCCAAAACTTTGAGGACTCCACCAAGATGGTGAGCGGCGATGACGCCATTATTAGCGTCACCATACCACTACTCTGCCTTCTAAAACGGTCTCTGCTGAAAATCAAAGAGGATGCATTGCAGGCCGAGCGCGATGACTTTGAGCAAGAAACAGTAGTGGGTGTGGGTGAAAACACACAGCCCAGCCTCATCTCATCACAACGTGCAGTGGAGGACTATGTCGAGGAGGAGGAGGATGTAGACATGGAGCAACTCTCTGGCCAAATTGAGGATATGACATGCACACCAGTCATACCCTCGATTCAGCGTGGCTGGCCAGAGGACAGGGGAGATGAGGAAGAGGAGGACAGCATGTTCAGTCATCGTGTTGGTCTGGATACTGATGTGATGGCTGTTAAGTGTGTGGCGCACATGGCTGACTTTATGGTAAGCTGCCTGTCTCGTGACCCTCGCGTTCAGAACATCTTGGCCGACAATCAGTACTGGTTGGCAACACTGTTAGACCCACGCTACAAGGAGAACTTTATGTCTCTCATTCCTGAGGCGGAGAGGTCAGCCAAAATGCAGCAGTTCCACAGGGCCATAGTCACGGAAGTAGTGAAATCATTCCCCTCACAAAACGCTAGCGGCATAGGTCAGGATTCGGTGGACAACCAAGGCGTACGGCCGAGAGGGGCACAAGTCCAATCCGCCAGAGGCAGGGGAACTGTCTTTATGATGTGGGACAGTTTTCTCAGCCCCTCACGTACCACAGCCCCTGAGGTGCGGGGTAGTGCCACCAGAAATGCTAAGTTTGGGCAGATGCTGAAGGAGTACCTTGCAGATCGAACAACTGTACAGATTCCTCTGTGCCTTTCAATTATTGGGTCTCCAAGCTCGACACGTGGCATGAATTGGCTCTCTACGCCTTGGAAGTCCTGGCCTGCCCTGCCGCTAGCGTTTTATCAGAGCGTGTTTTCAGTGCTGCAGGTGGAATCATCACTGATAAACGAACCCGCCTGTCAACTGAAAATGCGGACAGGCTGACTCTGATCAAGATGAACAAGGGTTGGATTGGGCCAGACTTCACCACACCACCAGCAAATGACAACTGAATTAAAATTTTGTTATTTGAATTTGACATGTACCTCCACTCACCCATGGGTACACACTTCCGGACTTTGGCTAATCGCTGGACTGCTCCTCCTTCTCCTCATGTGACACCATGATGACCGTTACAATAGTTAGGCTGTTGTTTGAGGTATACCCGCAGTGGTAAATTTTTTCGCCCATTCTTTTAGAATGGGCATTACAACGATTGGAGACCCGCTCCTTTTCAATGGGAAAAATGTTTTGAGGCCCTCCTGCACGTCTCTATCCAGGGACAATGTGGAGCTTCCCAATTTTTGTCTGCCCTGACCAAAGGGCTATACTACAATACACCCACTTGAGGATTACAGGCCCTACTACATGTCTGTATGCATGGGTCATTGTTGAACCTCCCAATTTTTGGCTGCCCTGACCAAAGGGCTATACTACAATACACCCACTTGAGGGTTACAGGCCCTCCTGCATGTCTCTGTCCAGGGACAAAGAGGAGCCTCCCAATTTTTGGCTGCCCTGACCAAAGGGCTATACTACAATACACCCACTTGAGGGTTACAGGCCCTACTACATGTCTGTATGCATGGGTCATTGTTGAACCTTCCAATTTTTTGCTGCCCTGGCCAAAGGGCTATACTACAATACACCCACTTGAGGGTTACAGGCCCTACTACATGTCTGTATGCATGGCTCATTGTTAAACCTCCCAATTTTTGGCCGCCCTGACCAAAGGGCTATACTACAATACACCCACTTGAGGGTTACAGGCCCTCCTGCACGTCTCTATCCAGGGACAAAGAGGAGCCTCCCAATTTGTGGCTGCCCTGACCAAAGGGCTATACTACAATACACCCACTTGGGGGTTACAGGCCCTACTACATGTACTACATGTCTGTATGCATGGGTCATTGTTGAACCTCCCAATTTTTGGCTGCCCTGACCAAAGGGCTATACTACAATACACCCACTTGAGGGTTACAGGCCCTACTGCATGTCTGTATGCATGGGTCATTGTTGAACCTTCCAATTTTTGGCTGCCCTGGCCAAAGGGCTATACTACAATACACCCACTTGAGGGTTACAGGCCCTACTACATGTCTGTATGCATGGCTCATTGTTGAACCTCCCAATTTTTGGCCGCCCTGACCAAAGGGCTATACTACAATACACCCACTTGAGGGTTACAGGCCCTCCTGCACGTCTCTATCCAGGGACAAAGAGGAGCCTCCCAATTTTTGGCTGCCCTGACCAAAGGGCTATACTACAATACACCCACTTGAGGGTTACAGGCCCTACTACATGTCTGTATGCATGGCTCATTGTTGAACCTCCCAATTTTTGGCTGCCCTGACCAAAGGGCTATACTACAATACACCCACTTGAGGGTTACAGGCCCTACTACATGTCTGTATGCATGGCTAATTGTTGAACCTCCCAATTTTTGGCCGCCCTGACCAAAGGGCTATACTACAATACACCCACTTGAGGGTTACAGGCCCTCCTGCACGTCTCTATCCAGGGACAAAGAGGAGCCTCCCAATTTTTGGCTGCCCTGACCAAAGGGCTATACTACAATACACCAACTTGAGGGTTACAGGCCCTACTACATGTCTGTATGCATGGCTCATTGTTGAACCTCCCAATTTTTGGCCGCCCTGACCAAAGGGCTATACTACAATACACCCACTTGAGGGTTACAGGCCCTCCTGCACGTCTCTATCCAGGGACAAAGAGGAGCCTCCCAATTTTTGGCTGCCCTGACCAAAGGGCTATACTACAATACACCCACTTGAGGGTTACAGGCCCTACTACATGTCTGTATGCATGGGTCATTGTTGAACCTCCCAATTTTTGGCTGCCCTGACCAAAGGGCTATACTACAATACACCCACTTGAGGGTTACAGGCCCTACTACATGTCTGTATGCATGGGTCATTGTTGAACCTCCCAATTTGTGGCTGCCATGACCAAAGGGCTATACTACAATACACCCACTTGAGGGTTACAGGCCCTACTACATGTCTGCATGCATGGGTCATTGTTGAACCTCCCAATTTTTGGCTGCCCTGACCAAAGGGCTAGACTACAATACACCCACTTGAGGGTTACAGGCCCTACTACATGTCTGTATGCATGGGTCATTGTTGAACCTCCCAATTTGTGGCTGCCCTGACCAAAGGGCTATACTACAATACACCCACTTGAGGGTTACAGGCCCTACTACATGTCTGTATGCATGGGTCATTGTTGAACCTCCCAATTTGTGGCTGCCCTGACCAAAGGGCTATACTACAATACACCCACTTGAGGGTTACAGGCCCTACTACATGTCTGCATGCATGGGTCATTGTTGAACCTCCCAATTTTTGGCTGCCCTGACCAAAGTGCTATACTACAATACACCCACTTGAGGGTTACAGGCCCTACTACAAGTCTGTATGCATGGCTCATTGTTGAACCTCCCAATTTTTGCCTGCCCTGGCCAAAGGCCTATACTACAATACACCCAGTTCTTCTTTACAGGCCCTCCTGCACGTCTCTATCCAGGGACAATGTGGAGCCTCCCAATTTTTGGATGCCCTGGCCAAAGGGCTATACTACAATACACCCAGTTCTTGTTTACAGGCCATCCTGCATGTCTGTATCCAGGGGCATTGGTGAACCTCCCAATTTTGGACTGCCTTTGCAAAGGAAGATACTACAATAGACCCCGTTCCTCAAAATGGGCACTTTATTTCTAGACAGGGCTTCATGTACGTCTCTTGTCAGGGTCATCGGAGTGTCGCACAATATTTTCACGTAAAATCTTTCATGTAATCACAAAAAGTGACATACACCAGCTATATCTCACTATTGGGTATGTGCCCTTAACATTTCCACCCTAAATATTCATTTTGGTGTCATTTTGGAAGGTTTTCTGGAGACTCCGTAAAATTGGCGTGAAACTCGGACAACATTGTTCACAGCTGTGACTTTTGAGTGAGAAATGCTTCCAGGGGTCTTCCCCATGGTGTTGCCATGTCATTTCAGCACTCTTCTGAGACTTTTGTGACATTTTTAGGGTTTTTCCATGCTGCCGGCAGTCATTTCATAAAAATACTCGTGTCTCCCATAGGATAACATTGGGCTCGTTACTCGGGCCGAGTACACGACTATCTCGGGATGCTCGGCCCGAGCTTCGAGCACCCGAGCATTTTAGTACTCGCTCATCACTAGTAAGTATCAAAATTTTCATAATCACTTTACTTGTATCGAGAAGTTTTCAATATTCACATACTCGTCTGAATAGAGAGTCGAATATTAACCTCTGCCCACGCACATCCGGCTATAAAACAAGTCTTTCCAAAACAGGGCGCTAGGGTGGGCTTTTTCCGTTTTCACTGCATACAACACCTTTCTGTGCCCCCCAGAGAGACCCTACCATTCAATCTGCTCCCATTGAGGTGCCAGCTACCAATGTTTACTGAAGGGAGCTGTCAATTGGTGTAAGATCATTCACAATCGACACATCCCTCATGAGCACCAGCAATACTCGCTGAGTAACGAGTATCGCGAATACTGCCCTATCCATGCGAGTAGCGAATAGTAACGATTACTCTCGTTCATCACTACTCTCACACAATACGTAGGTCATGTACTTGCACATAACCCCGTCTTGTGATAAACACAAGATAGCAAGAGAAGCAGGAAGAACCAAGGAATTAGCTTCCTTACAATATGGACACTAGACCTGATTGAACTACATTAAGTACATGGACTACTAAACATATCATTTAATGCTTGTTTGTTTTTATATATAAAAAACTCCTCCATGGGCTGAGTTAAAGGAACTACATCATCTCAGTGTGGTTCTGTGATCATCATAGGACTATCAATAATCCTTTTTATCTGGAATGTGGTAGAATCAGAAACTGCAAATATGGATCCTTAACTTTAAGAACCGCATTTTAAATCATTGTCATGAAAAAGTGATTCTGATTTAAGAGCAAATTTTCACTCAGTTCTAGAAAGGTAGCCCAAATAAAAATTCCACGTAATTTATAGTGAGGATGTAAAATAGAATAATGCATATAGACACCCGTATACATGAACATTGTCCAAGACTAATGGAAAATTTCTACTTAATCCTTATTCTGCAACATTTTTACAATAAAGGCATGAAATCACAACACATGCTGTCCACTTCAGGTCAAACTGAGCGTTATGTGCTATCAACAGATTCTACTGTAGCCTTGTGCTAAAAAGCAATTTACAATGATGGATGATTATTCATTATAGTCAACATCTAAGTGGACTTGGTAGATTAATCAAATGGCGCTAAAGTTTATCACACTTTATTCAAGGTTAGCACTCTATAAACTAGGACAGACTATTGTTTTCAGCCCAATGTAGCATGCTTTTATACAAAACAAAGAATATTTGAGGCATGATTAAAAAAAGTTCTAGAAATGACAAAGTGCTTCCAAATAATACTGTCATGCTGTTAAAAAGGCTTATTTTATATGAAAAGCTTTCTATATCTTATATTCTACCTTTAAAACATCAGGTTTCAGAAAAACTCTTGAGTCAAGTATTTGACATATGTTTTGTTTACAAAGTAAGAAACTAAAAAGTAAAAGTCAACAATGATGATAAAAGAATATTAATATAGTGTTATGAAGCTTGAGTGTAAAGTCATAAAACGTGACCCATTATTTTAAACGTCACTTGGATTATATTATCGGTGATAATCTAATCCCAGTTTTTGTATACAACTTTGTTTTATACTTCTATGCTATATGGGTAAGGTTAATCCTTGGCTTTTTGTCAAGACTTTTATGTAAACTGAAACATTTCATTTCCATAAATACCTGAGCCAAATGTATCAATATTTTACACCATTACATTAATTTTTAGCTCTTATGAAAAAAATGTAAAATGATGACAAAAGTGGCATGGTTAGGATTTTCATTTGAAGTATGATATGTTTAGACTAAATACAGACATAAATTTAATTTAACCTCTTTAACCTCAACGACCGCACACTTTCAGGGTACTTATTCCTTTTTGACATTTAAATAAGTCAGAAAGGAATAAGCCTGTAGCGCCCCCTAGTGCCCGAAAATCTCCGGGGTTTCAGCTACCGGGGGTAGCTGAGACCCAGCAGATTATGAATCGGGCCGGTTTTTACTGATACCGGCCATGTGATCACGGTTACACACCGTGTTGTGGAATCATCTTAGAATTCCACAGCTAGTAAATTATCTTTAAACTTCAGAAAAAAGTTGAGCCCTGTCAGGAGGTATAAGAAGCCCTTTAAAGTGTGATGACACTAGCCATATTTAATAAAATCACTGAGCACTGCCAAATCTTTTAATACATTAGAAGGGTTCACTAAAAATTATATTCGCAAAATATGCACCAAATTTATCATTAACAATTAATAAACATTAAATTGAGGAGTTGATGTAATTAGACTAAATATTTGGCATAAATTGTCAGTTTTTGTCACTGTTTGCTATCATATCATTGTCTGATTTTGGTGACGCCATTGCATGGATATTTTTTGTGAAACATTAGGTGTTTTTACACAAAATGAACATATTTTCCCATATTTAGTCATCTTTGTTATTAAGTTATCAGTAAAGTATCAACCTTTGAATTGAAAGAAATACTACTGCCAATTTGTAAGTCTAATAATGATAAAGAACACACTTTAGGTTGTAATGGTTTGATAACTGAGTACTAGAGATGAGCAAATATATTTCAGAAAATTGAATTCTACTTCAATATTAAAACAATCTACATTCACCATGGTATCTTCTTGTCATCACTGCTGGCACACAAAGAGACCGCTCCTGACAGAATCTGTCTTACCTTACATACCAAGAAAGGTTATAAAGAATCCAATAGGGATTTGTACCAGTACAACAAACCAAGGAATAAAGGATAATCCTGTACCGTACCATAGTAACCCCTTAAGGAAAATAAGATTCCTCTTCCACATACAGGACTGACCAAGATATATTCCTACATCCCCTGTAACGATTTCTGGACCAATCCCTTTAGACAAGTAACGGTAGTGATCTTGTGATAAACGTTAAACATCCTGCTAAGTCACCATCTGCACCTCCGCTTTGAAAAAAAAATTACCATAAGCAACCACAAACACTGTGCGAGTGCATTAATTAAACTCTAAATCTATATGCATAAAAATGGTCATGATTTCAAGATATTGTGACCTTACATACACTTGCACCAAACTGTCCCGAAGCCCTAGCTGTAAAGTCCCGGGGAGACCAGGGGATTCTACGATTTACAAGAGATTCAATGAAGAGCCAGTTGAGTGACGGTGAGGAACAAATGGGCAAGAGAGGTCAGTGATAAGGTGAATATAAGTAGTTTTGTATTTTTTGGCACCTTAACTTCACTAAGTTTTGGGGTCTGAATAGACCCCAGAACATAATAAAAGTCATTAGATATGCAAAGAATAATTTATCTGTGAATTGAATATCCAAGCAAATGCAAATTTTGCTTAATCCACTAATATCTATTTTTATATAGAAAGGAAATGCCAAACCTTTTCCATGAGGAGGACAGATATAGCGAGGAAGGTTTTAGGTCGGTGGACATATGAGCAGATTGAGTTTTACGGAGTAGCCATGTACATGCTTGATCACCATTCCCTTCTGATAGGATTTGTTTCTGATAGGATTTCAGCTACCATGCTGCTAAAATGTGGTGACTACATATAGAACAAGACTTTAATGATATAACCCTAATTAATCAAGACCACATTGTTCATGCCAGTCTTAAAGAGAGGACATGTTGGAGTCAAAGGTGCCTAACTCATTAAGAGGAGCACACTCCCTAATGAATCAGATAAATCTTAAAATTGTTTTACACCTCCATGCACCTTGCCACAAATCATAGTCTCATCACTTAGACAGGCATCACCACACCCCATCCTTTTGGGTAAAATAATGGCATACCCTTCTTTAAACAACATGTTTAGCATTTGTTAACTTTGTATCTACTCTTTGATATGCTTTGAAAGAATAACACAAAACATTACATTTCAAAGTATACATTTAATCTACAACAATGAAATAACGTCTGTAACCTTGAGCATTGGGTAGTGGAGTGTTATGTGCAGTGGCTAGACTCAAAGACAAAGCATCCCAAAGAACAAAAGATTTTGATTAATTCATTCAATGTAATTTAAAAGAAAAAAAAACATTACAAAATTCACCGAGTGCTAAGATAAAATAGAAATTAAGTGTCATTATGTTTGATGAGTTATTGTGTCATTTGGATTTCAATACAAAGAATCTAGTGAATCACGTTCCCTGCTGATGTCTTTTTTAAAAAGTTAATAATTGCTTTTTTAAATGATGGTGTTTTACTTCTGATTTGCTTCTGACACTTGAAACATAGGCCACAAAATGTTATTAAATAGCATTTCATGCCATTTAAGTAGCAAGCCATTAAATAGCAATCTCTTTCTTCATTTTGTTAGAATTAGGTTACACTCCAGACAATATCGGGCATGTGATATCATGTTTTTTTTCTATCAGATATCTTCAATACTTATAGATTTGCTACCATTATTCACATTGTTACCTTTAGGCTTATCTCTATTTGTATGTAGGATGAAAAGAATTGCATTGTTCTGGGATAATACACTCGATAATATTATCAACCAATGCTGGCTCAAGGTTGTGTTTGATTACATCATTATGTTGGATTGAGTAGACATAGACTGGCTTCTACTATAACCCTATGCACCACAAACCTACCAGAATATACAATGAATGGATGAAGGGCCATCAGAACAAATCAAACTGGAATATCAAAAGGGAAGGTTTTAGAAGTAGTTATGTTCTTAGTTTTGAATACAGAAAAGGAAGCCTTGCCAGCTGTTTTCAACATGTAAAGACTGGTGAAAGCTTTGGATTTCCCATCAGTATTTTCTACGTGGATTTGAACTTTACATCTCTGAGTGCATTTCTTAGAACACAATTTGTTCAGTGTCAGCCGAGCCGTTCATTCTTTAAGGTGCGCGAGCATTCACCAACTTATTTCACAGGTTCTGAGAAATCAACTTTTGCTTCCTATGCTATCACTGAATATCAAATACACATAAAAATAGAAAAACTGGACAAAAAGTCATATATTAAGTAATTAAATAAGAAAAACAAGTAAGATATTGCATAAAACTTGGATTCTCTTAATATACAGTCAAGTTGGTCTTGACTGGCACATTTTTGTATTTTATCATATATAATAATATTTATTCACTTATAAAACGCTATTAATTCCCCAGCATTTTACATACATCAGCAACACTCACAAGTTTCACAAGCTGCTGGGCACCACTCTGTTTCCGGCCTCCAACCCCTCGGACGGGTCTTTGGGAGATGCACCGCTCACCGCTCTGCCTCACTTGTCGGCTTCACTGCCAGATCCCAGATCTCATTGGTGCACTTTATTGGTCGCAGGGTGCAGTTCCGGTATTATACAAATAAAGAATGGCAGCACACACCGGACTTGGGTGTACATCGGCTTTATTCTTTTTTCATAAATTTATAGTGGTTCAGGTGGCTGTGCACAGGGGGAATAGGGGGAGGATGGGGGGTCTTCAATATCGATGGGCCATTTCAAGCCTCCTCTCAGCGCTTCTACGGCTTCACACGGACAGGAGGCACGAAACGGCCCATCATTATTGAAGACCCCCCATCCTCTCCCCTACACATGTAAGAGTGTGTAAAAATTTACTTCCTGAAAAAAAAGGTGGGGGCTGTCAGCTGAGGGGGTTGTCACGGAGACAGGGAGTTTTTATGACAGTTTGTGCTGAGGTAAACAAGTCTCCTGAGGTGCTGTGAGGAGAGTGGCTATGGAGAAGTCTGAGCCAGATAAAGCTGAGACCGGACACTGATCCTCTGGACAGCAGAGCCCCTGGAGGAGACCAAAGACTTATTCCCTGCTAAGAAGCGAGTATACTGCTGCCAGGAGAGGAGTGCTTTAGAGGAGACGGGTCGGCCATACTGTGAGAGGAAAAGACTGAATTTCTGCTGTGAGACTGCAGGCCTCGGTGTGGTGTCTCTAGGTGAACACACTTGGCCTCCCAAAAAGCTACAGAGACTAAGACCACCCTTCAGACAAGAGAACACAATATCATTATTTACTACAGTTGTGTTTTATTTATTTTTCATTTTTATCGCTGAAGACCATTGGAAGTGACTGCGTTAACAGTGCTTCTCCAGGCCTGTACAGACTGTAACTGGACTAAACAGTAGCATTAGATAAGATACCCGGGTATCCAACAGATCAGATATATAAATATATATGTACACTGGGTTTGTAAGTATTGTATGTATAGAGTTGATAAGATTGTAAATCGGTGTGTTATTTCAGTGATCCTCACTGAACTGCATTCATCTGATTTACACCTGTCCTGCTGCTGTGTGTAGTAAATCGCTTATTTTTCTGTATAGATTTTAGGTAAATTTATTTTTGGCATTGTCTCCTCACACTGAGGAGGAACATTAAGGTAACACACCGACCCCTAGCTTGATGCTGGGTGTATGTAAATAATTTATCTATTTCTGGGGAAATAACATATCTGTGCATCTTGCTCTAAACTTTCCATCTGTTTCCCCAAGTAAATAGAAGTATTTTATGTTGCTTCTGCCTCCGTCTCTGTTTCTGTGACTCACTGGATCTAGTACGGACCTCTGGTCATTACACACCCCCTGTACACAGCCACCTGAATCGCTATGAATTCATGAAAAAAGAATAAAGCCGATGTACACCCAAGTGAGTGCTGCCATTCTTTATTTGTATAATACATCAACAACACTGTCTCCATTGGTGCTCACAATCTAAATTTCCTATTAGTATGTCATTGGGTGTGAGAACCTGGAGCCTGGAGGAAACCCTTGCAAAATCCTTGCAGATGTCCTTTGGTGGTATTTGAACCCAAGACCCCAGTGCTGCAAGGCTGCAGTACTAACCACTGAGCCACTGTGCACGTTTAATGCTAGAAAAAAGCTAAAATACTAATTCTGAAATAAAATTTCATTTTAATGTTAAAATAATTTATTCCTCTTTTTTTCACTATATTTGAGGCATATTCTTATGTTTTATTTTTATATTTCTTTTTTATTAATATTTGGGCTAAATATAAAGGAAGGAAATAAAGTTTATGTTTATAAAAAAATTTATTTGGATCATTCTTTTTCTATTTAAAGGGATCCTGTCACCTCCAAAACACCACCTAAGCTTCAAAATCATGCCCCTGCAGCATCCCATCACTAATCTCACACTCCTTTTGTGGCGCCCCACTAAAAGTGCGTCACAAAAGGGTACTGTACCCTGAATGAAGGTGCTATATCCTTTGTTCTGGTAATGAGTAGAAGAATCCTGAAGCTCCAACACTACCCACACACACCTAGTGATAGGGGACCAATCAGACACCTTTTCCTAGGGTAACAGGTCCCGGTGGGAGGAGAGCTAGGTTATATAGTGAGTGGGAGAGCTGCAAGGAGTTAGATCAGGAGGTGAGAACAGAACAGTGCAGAAGTCAAGACGTGACAGGAGAAAAGCTACAGAAAGGGGCTGCACAGGGCCGTGCAGCACAGAGAGAGCAAAGTGAAAGCAACTGATGTAGCAGAGTTGGAGAAGTTGCAGAAGAGCACTGAGAAAGCTAACTGGGAGGGCACCTCAACCTGGTGACCCAGAAGAGAAAGAAAGGGGTAAAGTCAGAGAGGGTGATCCAAGACCCGAGCCCAGTCCAAAACTCGGAGTACCGGCTCCGACGTGGTCCAGCAGGTTCATCCCTGAACCACAGAACCCGGAGTGGTCGTAAGCTTTATAGGAGCATGACTCACAAACTACCAACTACCGCAGCTATACCGGGAGAACCCACCATTGAAGGCCAGGGGCCGCGAGTCTGGAAAGCTGTGACCCAACCGAAGGCCCTCAGTGTTCTTGTTTGGGTATAACAGAGCAGCGAAGAGAAGGGACAGACAGTGATAGAGTAAGACACCTGTGAAGCTTCAGAGGGACTCTGCTCATTGCCAGAACCACCCAGTCCACTGCCATAGCCGACACCATCGCATGCCTTGTGAAGTTGCCGTTTACCAGAGTAAAGAACCCGTACAGAGTGAGCAGCGTGTCCGAGCCTTATTCCAGAACTGTCAATCGCGTGCATTGCTTTACAGAAATGACTGAGCTGCCCTATTCCACCGTTACAGCTCACAGCTCCAGGGAACCCACTCGTCCTGTAGGGAGCGACACCATCTTGCTGCCGCCCATCACCCTGGAGGATCCCGCAGCGCCGGTGCCATCACCGGAACCTACAGGTGGAGTCACAAACTAAAACTTTGTTCCCCTTTTTTTTTTAATATTATTTCTCCCCTCTTTATTGACCACCGGGCCCACAGCCTCAGGCACCAAAACCGTGACCTACAGACTGTGCCTGAGACCTGAGTCCCTTGGCCCACGGTGAGTCACTTTTATCTCAGAAAAGTATCGCAATGCGGTGCTTGAAGCAGTACACAGTGGCGTGGGTGTACTTATGTCACCCGACCGGAAATGACGCAATTCGCGTCATTACAGCCCAGGACGCGCCGTGGAGAGCAGGGAGGTGCTGAATACAATATGAATAGAAGATCATGCCTATTAGGGCGTGATCTTATGACGAAGAGGGCACGCCCTAGGGGATAAAGAATATAGCCCCTGCTAATTAATATCGCTAATGAGTAAGTTATAAAACGTTTTTCTCCACTTTCACAGGATGCTTTTCTGAGATAAAAGAAGTGTTAGATTAGTGATAGGATGCTGCAGGGACATGATTTTGAAGCTTAGGTGGCCTTTTGGAGGTGACAGGATCCCTTTAATTAGTTAGGCTGGGGTCACAGTACCATTTTTCACATGCATTTTTGGAGACCTGCGTTTTCAAAAACGCATGTAAAAAACGCACCCATAGGCCCCCATGTTAAAAAACGCATGCCCTAATAGCCAAAAAGCATGTGTGACTGTCCCATGCGTTTTTGGAGCATATCCAAAAACGCATGCGTTTTTGTAGAAAACGCATGCGTTTTTGTAGAAAACGCATGCGTTTTTATAACATGGGTTCCTATGGAAAACGCATGCAAAAACGCATGTACAGTTAGTACCTTTTAGTGCCATTCAAAAACGCATGCGTTTCCCATAGGAGCCCATGTTAAAAAAACGCATGCGTTTCCGGAAAAACGCATGCGTTTTTTTAACATGGGCTCCTATGGGAAACGCATGCGTTTTTGAATGGCACTAAAAGGTACTAACTGTACATGCGTTTTTGCATGCGTTTTCCATAGGAACCCATGTTATAAAAACGCATGCGTTTTCTACAAAAACGCATGCGTTTTTCAAAACGCTCAAAAAAATACTACAAGCACTATTTTTAGGTGCAGATTCAAAAACGCACCCAAAAACGCAGGGAGCCATCACACACCTTACAAAACTCATGCTGACATGAAAAAAAGCATGAGTTTTGTTAAATCACTTAAAAAAACGCATGGCAACTGTGACCACAGCCTAATTTGTTTGTTTTTAACACTGCACCCGTAATGTCTTTTAAGATCTTTGGAGGTGAGGGGCATTTGAAAAAACTAATTCATTTGTTTATTGCTGCATTTCCCTGCAACTTGGGCTGATATAATAGCCACAGTTCTAGTAGAAAATCTGTCTCTTCTCTGCACAGCAGTGCTGTCCGACCTTCTTAGGACCCAGAATAGAGATGAGCGAACCAAAACTTTAAAGCTTAGTTTTCATGCTGAATATAGACTTTACAAAAAAATAAGTGTTCTAGTTTGGAGTTCGAATGTTTTACGCATGCAAACCACTCAAGCAAGCATCTCTGTACTCAGGTACACACAGTGGTTGGCTAAGTGTGAGCGTCTTGCAGTGTTTGCATGGCTCATGCTCTGAGTAAAATCACCATTATTAGATGTAATGCGTAGAAGAACTAATGACAAAATTCCACCCTCTCTCGCCCAAAAGTGCTTTTTATATGGCTGCCTGTATGTGGGTGGAGAGCTGAACTGCCCTATCGGTGACTTCCAATGAGGTTCAGATCCAGAAGAGAACTTTATCTAAAATCCAGCTGAACGCACAGAACCCGAACTTGCATGGGTCTGCTCGTCTCTTGCCAGGAGATTATGATCTCTCTCTACACCCAGAGATCTCTGGTTCTAGACAATAAATCTGTGTGCTTGAGTAGTCATGTGTATACAGAGATCCAGAAGGTAGACATGTTAGAAAATCATGTCCGTCTTCTCTGTATGGAGTCCAGCTGTGTTTCACAGCTGACGTCTTGCTCCGATAGCTGCACAATATGTGCAATGGCTCTATTATGCACTGATATTTTAAAACATTACTGCAGAATAAAAACAGGGGGCACCTGGATATTTATAGTCTATTGGCAGTCCTAAATTAGTTAAAGGTAACAGATTTTACAATACAAACTGCATAAATTATGTACAGAATAAGACACATCTATTAGAAATTACAAGGATGATGTACTTTGAAAATTCATGTCATATCTGATATGTGTTTAGAAAAATATTCTGGCACACTATATAGTTATTACACAAGTAATATTATAAGGAATCGATGGAGTCTCAATATGTTCACAAAATTTATTGTTGCCTTTGTTCACAGGAAAAGAGAATTCATATTTTCAACGTTTCGGCTGATATAGCCTTGTTCACGAGATTTTTTCATTATTGTTCATAAAATAAAGCAAACAAAGAGTAGTCAAAATTAAGTATTAAACACACCAAAAATACTTATATAATTGTGTTACATATTGTTACACCATTGCATTACATAAAGAAAACATATATGTTCAACATATAAAATATATCAAAATAAATTATAAGAGTTATCGTTTGTCTCCATCATTATCCATCGTTGTTTTCATATTTATATAAGAAAAATAATTACCTCTGAGGGTCAAATGCACTATGTAAAGGCAAAGGAGCAAATATTTTCAGGTTCCTTTTAGTGGTCATGAAAGGCTAAAGAAAAGTAAGGGATAAATCCATATGGGGGAATATATAGAGAATGGCCTAATAGGTATATATTAGTATCGCTGCGTGTTAAATATAGTACAGCAGCAATGAGTGAGAAAATAAGTAAAAAACTACACGCAGTGAGACATGCCAGTTGAAATCAATTACATCATAGTCACTAAGAGCCTATATAACGTTGTTATGGATCTAACCATATTGTGCAATCTTTAGAATGGCAGTACTTACTTAATTTACCTATATGGCTGTCAAGTGGTCCAATTAAGGACTTTTAAGAGGTTGAGCCATAGGCCACCAGAACCTAAAATATATGGTATCATCAAAAGAAATGTTAGGAAGCTGTAGTATAAACCAGCATCCCTATGTGAACAATTACATTACCTTGGGGTGAACTGTGAAGTGTTTAGGACGCCGTGCGGTACTGAGCGGTGGGCGCCGCCATCTTAATAACATGTGACTGGGGAACGTGTGATGTAATCACGTATGCGCGCATGCGCAATGAGACGGAGGCGGGCGTCCGGACAGTGCCGGAAAATCCCAATCTCTGACGAGGCAGTGAGGGATATCAAGGTCCTGGACAGAACCAGGAAACCAGCGGTGCAATTGTGCAATTTCAGGGAGTGCAAATCATGCTTCAGGAATCTAAAACAGAAGATAATAATACTTGTTAACATAGAGAATTTCACATCATATCACATACAAGGAATATATCAATATGATATCAAAACATAATGTGTAACATATAATGGAAATAAGGGTATGTTAACCAGATCCCCCTGAAAGAGAAATATGCAGATATACAGTATGTGTATATATCCATATATATGAGGTTATATACTTAATGTGTGGAGTTTCCTAAACTAATTCAAGTACACTGGGCACGTCTAGAAAAGGTACTTTTCCGTGTCTAAATTGCACCCAATGTACCAATGTAGGGAGAGGAGAGCATTTTTATCACCCTCGCTCAGGTAAAAAATTCTCCATACGACATTTTTTCACATGTGACTCTTTGTATGTGATCTATTTTATCAAATGTCCATGCGGTCTTGGATATGTTGGTGAGACTACCCAACATGTCCGGGACCGCATTAGTCAACATAAGTCGACTATTAGGTGTAAAAGAAATGTGTTACCCATACCTGCCCATTTTAATTCATGTGGACATAACGTGTCTCAACTTAAGTTTCAGGTCATTGACCATGTGCCCCCAGCAAGACGGGGGGGGTGAAAGGGTCAAGAGACTGAAAGAACGCGAGAGCTACTGGATTCATGTGTTGGACACCTTGGAGCCAAGAGGTCTCAATAGAGAATATGAAGTTACTTATTGATTGCACTTTCTAATCGAAATTAATTTATCCTGATCAGTAGGTTATTAATTTCTCTATTGAATCCCTTGACTCCACACATTAAGTATATAACCTCATATATATGGATGTATATACATATATCTGCATATTTCTCTTTCAGGGGGATCTGGTTGACATACCCTTATTTCCATTATATGTTACGCATTATGTTTTGATATCATATTGATATATCCCTTGTATGTGATATGATGTCAAATTCTCTATGTTAACAAGTATTATTATCTTCTGTTTTAGATTCCTGAAGCATGATTTGCACTCCCTGAAATTGCACAATTGCACCGCTGGTTTCCTGGTTCTGTCCAGGACCTTGATATCCCTCACTGCCTCGTCAGAGATTGGGATTTTCCGGCACTGTCCGGACGCCCGCCTCCGTCTCATTGCGCATGCGCGCATACGCGATTACATCACACGTTCCCCAGTCACATGTTATTAAGATGGCGGCGCCCACCGCTCAGTACCGCACGGTGTCCTAAACACTTCACAGTTCACCGCAAGGTAATGTAATTGTTCACATGGGGATGCTGGTTTATACTACAGCTTCCTAACATTTCTTTTGATGATACCATATATTTTAGGTTATGGTGGCCTATGGCTCAACCTCTTAAAAGTCCTTAGTTGGACCACTTGACAGCCATATAGGTATATTAAGTAAGTACTGCCATTCTAAAGATTGCACAATATGGTTAGATCCATAACAACGTTATATAGGCTCTTAGTGCCTATGATGTAATTGATTTCAACTGGCATGTCTCACTGTGTGTAGTTTTTCACTTATCTTCTCACTCATTGCTGCTGTACTATATTTAACACGCAGTGATACTAATATATACCTATTAGGCCATTCTCTATATATTCCCTTATATGGATTTATCCCTTACTTTTCTTTAGCCTTTCATGACCACTAAAAGGAACCTGAAAATATTTGCTCCTTTGCCTTTACATAGTGCATTTGACCCTCAGAGGTAATTATTTTTCTTATATAAATATGAAAACAACGATGGATAATGATTGAGACAAACTATAACTCTTATCATTTATTTTGATATATTTTATATGTTGAACATATATGTTTTCTTTATGTAATGCAATAGTGTAACAATATGTAACACAATTATATGAGTATTTTTGGTGTGTTTAATACTTAATTTTGACTACTCTTTGTTTGCTTTATTTTATGAACAATAATGAAAGAATCTCGTGAACAAGGCTATATCAGCCGAAACGTTGAAAATATGAATTCTCTTTCCTGTGAACAAAGGCAACAATAAATTTTGTGAACATATTGAGACTCCATCGATTCCTTATAATATTACTTGTGTAATAACTATATAGTGTGCCAGAATATTTTTCTAAATATTTCTATTTTTACTGAGCACCTAACCGGGTGTAGAGCAGACATAATCCTACAAAGTCTGATATGTGAACATGACTGTCTACCTCCCTAAGTGTGCATGTTGTTAATTATATTTTTTCTGTAATAGTCCAATATTGCACATTTACATGCCACCAGAATACCATTGTTGATAACTATACATTTTTCCCTACCCAGATAGGTTGAGGTCATTTGGACATTAATAAGCTTTTCATCTGTTAGGGCCACTTTACACACAGATATCTGTGTCCAACATCTGAACAGATCTCTGGTTGCAGTGAAATCATGGACACATTGCTCCATGTTGTACACAGCCACAAAATGAAACAATGTGTCCATAATTTCACTGCAACCAGAGATCTGTTCAGAAGTCGAACACAGAAGTTGGTGTGTGTAAAGCGGCCCTTAGAGGTTTTGCAGCATTGAAATTCTTGACAAATATTCACTACAAATTGAAGTTTTGCGAAAAATTCTGGAAAGCTGTTGAATTTGAGTTTCAAAAGAAATTAAAAATTATGGGGTTAAATGTTGCACAACATGGTGTAGCGGGAAATGGGAACAATATGCCAAGTATGATGAAATTGCAAAAAAACTGCAATTCAAGAATTGTTTTTGTTCTTTTTATTTAGGTTAGGGTCAGGTTCCCGCATTGTGGATGCTAAAACGGCTCCGAAAACTGCAGCCTGCATGATTTTTCACGCAGGCTGCAGAGCCGGAAACAGAAACCGGATTGCTTGTGAAGCAATCCGATTTTTAGCATTGGCTCCTATGAGGAGCGTTTCGTGATCCGGTTTTGAGCTTTTTGAAAGCTCAAGACCGTATCAGGTTTTAAAAAAAAACGTAGATGTGACCCTAGCCTTAGTTTTTGCACGGAGCAGCACATAGTGTCACCAGCAGGTAACGCTATGCGCTGCCAGGCTACGAATCCCTATGGCAAGCAGACGCTAATCTCAGCCGCCAGCTCCACAGAGATCTCCAGGATATGCACTTTTGGAGAGCGCACAGGAAACGCAGTCTGCAGCATAAAGATATTGCAGATGTACCATGCGTTAACGCATTCATTAATTTGGGCAACATAAATGTACAAATGCATTTGAACACAAGGACAAAAAAAACACATCATGTAATGCATCCATCAAACGGATGCAGCATCCCAAATGTGACCCTAGCCTTATGCTAGGGTCAGAATTGCGTCATGCATTTACTAAATTCATGTTCTATTTTCATTTGCAAATCTGCAAAAACGCATGCATTAATGCTTCCATAGGCTCCCATCTAAAAGACGCATTGCAAAAGTGCAATGCATTTGATGCTATGCGTTTTTGCAAAAGCACCAAATAACACTGTCTGCAGTGTTTTTTGGTGCTTTTGCAAAAACGCATGCGTTTTTTAACATGGGAGTCTATGGGGAACGCATGCGTTAACGCATGGTACATATATGTACCATGAGTCGCATGCGTTAACGCATGTGCTAAAAATGAAAAAAAAATGCCATAAAAATGGCAAGGGGAAAAACAGGATCCTTTAATGCATCTTGCAAAGGGATGCAAGCTTCCAAGTGTGACCCTAGCCTTACAAAAATAAGCTATGGACAGCAAGGGCCTCTATTGTGTCTAGTCATGACCAGATGTATCCAGTGTCAGAAAAATGGAACTCAGAAGCATGACAGAAGACAACAGCTGTCCAGACTTGAATCCAATCACAAGAACCACTCCAGAGTAATCCCTACGGAATTAAATAATCTTCAGTGACTATGCACCTCCTGTTGTCTCAGGGAATTGACTCTTCTAAAAATGCTGCTCAAACTGTTGGGGTGCAGCTTTGGGACCCAATTTGCAGAGATGATGTCCTTCACTCAACTCTCAAAAAGCTGAAAAGGTCTTTAGTTGAGATGGCCAGTCGAACAGGTCTATTAGACGGTTGCCGATGTAGTTGTGGTGTCATCCTTCCTATGGTTAAAATGTTTTTATAGGGCCATCAGAGGCAGTGAAGTGGCTAGAGGGAGTTTTGTGTGAAATGATCAATGATTTGCTTTTTGCTTCATTCTCTTTTGTGTTTTTTCATTGAAGACAAATTAAATGAAGATAATAATACCAAAGAATTTGTGATTGCAATCATTTTCAGGAAGAAACTGAATATTATCTGACAGAATTGCAGGGGTGTCAATACTTTTGACCACAACTGTATATATATAACTTATCCCTGCTTTCTTTTTCTTCACAACTTTAACCTTGACCCGTCCTTGATTTTCCTGTTGCTTCTTGATCCCTAATGTTCACAAAGAAACCTCTGAGGCTTTCACTAAACAGTTGACATTACACTAAGAATAAATTACACACATTTGTGCTCAATTTTCAGGCTACAAGGGGATGAATACAACTGAATATAATGATTTCATATTCAAATATTAAATTATATTTAAAAGCTAAAGGCTATTAAATAATAATAATAATAATTTATATATATATATAACATAACATCCCAATAAAATGCATTTAAGCTTGTGAGTGTAACATCAATACAAGTGAAAAAGTTCAAATGTTCGAATACTTTTTCAAAGGACTCTAGTTTGACAAATGAATATTTTACACTGTAGCATTACACCTAGAGATATAATGTCTCCACAAATATTAACATTTTTTTTCTTTAAAAATCCTTAATTCCCACATAATTTACTAAATGAAATGTCTTGTATTTTAATATTAAATTAAAGTCTTCCATAACATGGTTTCAGACCTATGAATAATGAGATCTTGGATGCATAACGCCATGCATTCTGCGACCCAGGTTTTTCTAGTGTATTAACTGTGTATCTGCAAACATATTTCAACCCTTTATCAACATGGTTGGTTTGTGATGACAAGACATTAATATGGTAATTTGGAGATTACCTCATTATCAGGAGGAATATTGTTTGAAATTGTCATGTGTCACCTTGTAATTGGCCATTTTCCAAACATTAGATAGACATTTCATAATTGACTAATATTTGTAATCTTGTCTACTGAAAATATCACAATACTCAAGAGGATCTATTATTTTCTGTTTGGATTAAAGTAATTTTCTTTTACCAATTATATCTTGTAAGAAGTAATTAACATGAAGTGATTACATGATACCTGTGGAACAAATGTGTGGTGAATATATAATCAGAGAAGTAAATAATTTAATTATTTTCTAAATTAAATGTTTTTCTCACTGACTTTGTGTGTTATTACACATTTTGTTTATTTATGTTGTTTTTTTCACAACTTCATAATGTACTTACAGTGACAAAGTTACTGCAGTTGATCGGAATACATGCCATGTGCAGCTAAATATGATCTCAATTGAGGAAGCCAATCTCTGTTCTTTAATTTGTTGTGATTCATTGATCTCATATAAATTTTTTAAATACTAAATAACAATTCAAACCATGCAAAATGTATAGTATTATACAGAAAATATTAAAGTAATTTGCGATCTAGAGGTGTTTAGTGCTAATGAGCAGCACAGTGGTTCAATAGATAGCACTACTGCTTTGCTTTGAGAACAACATGTGCATTAAGTGTATATGCTCTTCATGTGTTTGTGTGCATTTCCTAGGTGAAATTTGGTTTTCAACTATGCTACAAAGACATAATAAGGCCTGGTTCACACATACAATCTGTTTTTTAAGAACCTTAGAAAAACGGATCCGTTTTTCTAAGGGTGCCAATAGTGTCCCCTGAGGTCTTGGACGTTTTTGTCAAAATTTGCGACTTAGTCATTTTTCCATTAAAAACACATATGCGTTAACGCATGCGTTAAGGCTGCCTTCACATTTGCGGACCCCTCCGCAGCGTTCTGCAGAGGAGATCCGCAATGTGACCTCAGCACCGCAAGCCCCTATCTTTATAATGGGAGCGCACGGTGCTGCGCTTGACAGCGCATGACCGTGCGCACCCATTCACTGCCATATGTGATCTGCGGATGCCTGCGCACAAATCACCCAGTCTCTTCCGCACCACGGACACAACATGTTGCATTTCTGGTGCGGACGAGAGTGTGTGATTTGTGCGCAGGCATCCGTCTGCACACAGATCATATATGGCAGTGAATGGCTGCGCACGGTCATGCGCTGTCAAGCGCAGCACCGTGCGCTCCCATTATAAAGATAGGGGCTTGCGGTGCTGCGGTCACATTGCGGATCCCCTCCGCAGAATGCTGCGGAGGGGTCCGCAAATGTGAAGGAAGCCTAACACAGGTGCCTATATGTGCCATGCGTTAACGGATGCGTTTCCCATAGGGCCCCATGTTAAAAAACACATGCATTTTTTTAAAGCACCCCAAAAACGCAGCTAGCAGCGTTTTTGGGCTGCTTCATAAAAACGCATGCATTTTTTAAAAATACGCACACACATGCGTTAACGCATATGCGTGTCTGGACTTTGAAAAAATAATGTCCAAAATGTTCCCAAAAACAGATTTAAGGCAAAAACGGATTTGTATGTGTGAACCTGGCCTAATAGTTTAGTTTTGGGCTTAGGCTGGTTTCACACTGCGGTCAGATCAGGTCAGGTCAGGTCAGGTTTTGTGTTTCAAAACCAGGCGTGACTCCAAAACCTAGAACAGGTGTCAGTCTTTCAATTATAGTTTTTCTCTGCAAGTTCCTCTCCTGGTTTTGGCACACAAACCTGATCGAACCTGATCAGTGAAAAACCGCAGTGTGAAACCAGCCTTAGTGATGAGTGACCGGTAGATATTGAAGTTTGTTTGGATTCTAAAAAAAAGCTTGATTCAAGACATAAACTTGACCAGAACGTGACCCTAGACCCAGAATCAATGGGAACCCGAATTTCTGTGTTGAAAAATGGCTGTAAAATGGTCATAGTAAGAACTAGGGGGCTGCAAAAGGCAGCAAAATAGGGGTAATTGTCCTGCAAACAAGTGGATATGGAATAATTGAAATAAGAAATTATATGGGCTCCCACATATTTTTGATAACCAGCACTGCAGGCTGCAACCATACACTATTTACTTTACCTTAGCTAATTATCAAAAATAACAGGGAACCCATGCCATTTTTTGATTATTTAATAAATAACACTGGGGAACACAATTTTTTAGGAGTTAGGTCAGACAACTGTTCTTAATTAATTTTTGGATGCTGAATCCAGAAATGATCTCAGTTTTTCTCTATCACGTCAAGTTTTTGAACTATAGGATTTTTGTCTTCTCAAAAATATGTAAACTACTGTACCTAAAAAGTGTTGTTTTTTTTTTTTAAATAGTACAAATATGAACAAAAAATGAAATATATAAGAAATAGGCATGACAAATATGTTTTTTAACACTACAAGTTGCCACGTAGCTCTATATGAGTCAAATTGTAATCAGATAACAAGTCTTATTACAGATATCAGTGCAATTGTGCTTCTCTGGCAGGTAAGTTGTGGAGGAAAAACTTGACGTGCTAGAAAAGAACTGACTACATTTTTGGAATCAGCATGCCAATTTTAGTATAAATCAGCTCAAAAACCTAACTCAACAGAAATTTTTTTTCAAATTGTTCCCCAGTGAAACAATGGCATGGTCTCTGCCCTAACTTGATAACCAGGCTAGATAAAGTAAACAGCTGGGGGTTGGAATTATCAGGGTATGAAGGTCCATGGTTATATGGCACTTCCCAGTCAAAAAATATCAACTCACAGCTGCCACGGATGTGGCGTGTCCATGAGGTACGTCAATATTGGCACCTTACCTAGTTCTTCCTGATTGCTATGGTGATGTGGCAGTCAGAGTAAAAGGTAAATGAGGTTCATGTCAGCTGTGAATTGACAGCTGGCATTACACCCTAGTGTTAGTAATTGATAGGCATCTATCATAGACCCCAATTACTAGCAAAACATGTATAAACTTAAAAAAAGACACAAACACAAGGAATTAAATGTTTATTTGAATAAAGACTCCCCCCACACCCTTATTCACCAATTTATTACTTCAAAGTAAATCCTCGAAATTCCAACGTAATCTGAAGAGTAAAATTCCATGATGCCCATAGATTCCTATGGAGTTTTGCCTGAAAACTGTCTGTTTCACATTGATTCATATAACACTTTATTGTGAAGACCTTCTATGAACAAGGCTCCAGAGGTCACTGAATGTATGGAATTGCTTATGATCATGCCTGCTGCTGACCGAGTGTAATCCTAAAATTCAAAAGGGGCGGTGTGTTGTTGGTCGGCGCTGCTACAAAAGACACCCAAATCTTCAGTTACTTGAAGTTTATTGGATCCATCCAACGCATTTCAGAGCCTGCTATGCTCCTTCATCAGGGAATGCATGGAGTTCTACTCCATTTCTCATGCTGCAAAGAATACCTCTGTGTCATTGGCTGCTATAGGCATAAAAGGAGATAAATTCATGGTGTGGCCACCATCTTCCCATGACTTCAACCCTATAGAGAACCTTTGGAGAATAATCAAGCAAAAGATTTATAACGATGGGAGGCAGTTCACATCAAAACAGCAGCTCTGGGAGGCTATTCTGACATCATGCAAAGAAATACAAGCAGAAACTCTCCAGAAAATCATAAGTTCAATGGATGCAAGAATTGTGAAGAAGATATCAAAGAAAGGTTCCTATGTTAACATGTAACTTGGCCTGTTAAGATGTTTTGGAGTTAAATAGCTTTTTATGTCAGTGAATGTGACCTCCTAATGTTGCAAATTCAACAAGTTAGCATTTTCATTTCTTTCAAACATATCAAATGTTTAGAAACTCTACTGTGCCTAATAATTTGGTACAGTGCATTTAGAGTTTTTTTTAATTTTGAAGATTATACTGTTATCATTGGGAGGTTTCTTCAATAAAATTTGATGTATACTCTAGATCAGAGGTCCCCAATGTCAGTCCTCGAGGGCCGAACCAGTGCAGGTTTTCAGGATTTCCTTACTATTGCACAGGGATTGGAATCATTGCCTGCTGTGCAATACTAAGGAGATCCTGAAAACCTGCACTGGTTCGGCCCTCGAGGACTGACATTGGGGACCTCTGCTCTAGATGGTGATGACTTTTATTACACTGACTGTCATTTGCACCGACCATTTAGGAAAGTCTGAGAAAAAGAACATATGCATAATAATTTGGAACATTGTGTATAGTGAGCAGATCAGCTGACTGTGCTAGAGTGATGTTTGCAGTCAGCTGATCTGGTCATCATAGTAATTGTGTCATATGACCAGATTTGATTACTGATTGTGATGCTTTGCTATGGTGACCAGATCAGCAATCTCTGGTCCGGATGTACTGTGACACTCTGAGGTTACCTGAAGTCACCGATCAGGTAAGCATGGTGGCTTACCTGGATGGTGACCTCAGGTGACTTAAGTGAGTCACTGCAAATCCTGACCGGAGCTCGCAGCTGGTTCATTCATTGACTGGAGGATGTGTGGAGAATGCTGTATTCTTTATCACTGCCTCCATTCAACAAGACATCGCAAAGGATCCAAGGAGGGGTATGAGGGTGAGGGTTAATAAAGATGGCATTGCTAAATGTCTTTGTGTTTTTTTCTAATAATTTTTTTTTCTCTGTGTTGTGTCTTCTTTACTATTTACTTGAAATTCTTAATGGCCAGGTCTAACTTTACCCGTTAAGAATTTCAGGCTTAATATCAGCTGGTGATACAAAGCTGGTATTAACCCCTTATTACTCAGCATGTCACTGCCAACAGGACCACTAGATGAGATAAATAAAGCACCTCAAAATGTTGCTATAATGAATGTGTCATTTCCAGGAGATGCTGTGGGCTGCTTTTCTTTAGTGTGGGGGCTCTAAAACGATGGTCTCTCACCCTGCTGAGAATACCAGCCCACAGCTTCATAGTTTTACCTTGGCCAGGTATTAAAAATAGGGCAGAGCCATAAACAATTTTTTTTGCCATCCAAGATAAAAATAGGCAGCAGATGATGGCAGCTCAGAGCTGGCAGCTTTATCTTTGCTGAGACTGAAAAATACAGCAGAACCCTAAGCATTTTTTTACCCATTATTTATTTATTTTGCACTTTATGGCATCAGGTTGATTGTCATACACTACAACCAAGCACAAACACCATTTAGATTGTGAAAATGCAGTCTAATTGCAATAGCCAGTCACAGATGCTCTCACAGAGCATGAGCGTCTGTGATTGGCTGTTACCCGGTCAGTGAATTGAATATGCAGAAAGGTTAATAGGCTGGACTGGAAGTGAGTGAGACAAAGCGCGGGAGAGCGGACCCGGAAGCAAGCAAGCAGCAAGAGACAGATAAGATGATCTATGTGTGTCTGTTTGTGTGTATGTGTGTATAGCAAAATGAAGAACAGAAGCATTAGTGCATTTGCACTAATGCTTCTGTCCTAGTTAAGCTACACACACAGTCAAACAATTCCAGAACAAAACCTTCATTTCCAGCTTTTCAGCAAACATTCAGTCTGGATATGAAATTTGCAAACATGTTCAAGCAAAGTTTGCTCATCTCTATTTGGGATGCGATTCCATAGTGTGGGGGGTCCAATAACAATGGGCCCTCACCATAGTAAGAATACCAGCCCCCAGCTGCCTAGTTTTACCTTGGCTAGTATTTAAAAATAAGGCGGAGCCCAACACTTTTTTTCCATAATTAATTTTGTCAGGTTACACAGCTGGCATCCCATAGCAGGGAATCCCACTTTAATCCCAAAATGCTGTTTGATGCTTTTTTTGGAAGCAGATTTTGAAAATCTTCAAGTCTATCCTGAAGCCGGTATAGTCTATGAGATTTCCTAAGTGCTGTGCCAACATGTCTTTTTTATTGCAGGTTTCATGCAGATTTTGTGGCAGAAAACAGAATTCTGAACCACATGTTCAAGGAAACAAAAAAGCATCATGGACATAGCACTTCTGATCTGTCCTACATTTTGCTGGTCTCAGGGTAGACATGCAACTTTTGTTGCAGATTCTCAATCTGCGTAAAAAAAAACATCAAATAATACACCATGGACACAAGGCCTATGATAGTCCAGGGGAGCCAAAGTTGTGGTGGAAGGGCTCAAGTATTCCTCTTGCCCCCTGGCTACTTTCACAGAGAATTCTAGGGCAGGGGTGGGCAACTACAGTCCTCATGGTCTGAAAACAGTGCTTGGTATCGTTAAAAAAAAACATGATTTTCATGCAGGACAATGCTCCATCACATGCATCCAAGTACTCCACAGAGTGTCTGGCCATTAAAGGTCTAAAAGAAGAAAAAATAATGACATTGCCCCTTGTTCACCTGATCTGAACCCCATAGAGAGGAGGGAAAAGAGTACACCTCTCAGAACAGAGGCTGTGGTGGCTGCTGCACGCAATGTTGATCGTAAGCATTTTCCTGTGGTTACTACTTAGGGACAGTGCTGTTGCCGCACTGTGCTGCTCCAGGCTGCTCCATCTGTGCTACACAAAATGATAGCTAGCTACTAGTGCGGTGGCTCAGTGGTTAGCAGTGAGTGCGGTGGCTCAGTGGTTAGCAGTGACTGCGGTGGCTCAGTGGTTAGCAGTGAGTGCGGTGGCTCAGTGGTTAGCAGTGAGTGCGGTGGCTCAGTGATTAGCACTGCGAGGTGGCTCAGTGGTTAGCAGTGAGTGCGGTGGCTCAGTGGTTAGCAGTGAGTGCGGTGGCTCAGTGGTTAGCAGTGAGTGCGGTGGCTTAGTGGTTAGCAGTGAGTGCGGTGAGATTTCTCAGCGCAGCCCCGTGGGCAGAGTGGTCAGCGCAGCGCCGTGGGCAGAGTGGTCAGCGCAGCGCCGTGGGCAGAGTGGTCAGCACAGCGCCGTGGGAAGAGTGGTCAGCACACACATACACACACTCCGCTATACTTACCACTGACCCTGTGTGTTCCCCACCACCTGGATCCTGAGTCGACATGTTGCCGCCCCCGGGCGACTGGATCCAATATGTCGTCCGGGTAGTTTGGCGAGACATCTTGGACGCTATATTGGATCCAGTAGTTTTGGGGCGGCGACATGTCGACTGAGGATCCAGGCAGCGGACGCAGGGCCAGTGGTAAGT